>CAIGQV010016568.1:834686-845845 GCA_903798115.1 Danio jaintianensis
AACCTAGTTAAGCCTTTAAATGTCACTTTAAGCTGAATACTAGTATCATAGTATATTATTAGTGTGTTAATCTGCCATTCACGAGTCTTTCATGCAGGGAAATCTACTGAGTGTTTGCAGAATTATGCATTCAGAGGGTTTACATTGACTATGTTTACATGGACATCAGTAATCGAATGGCTTGCCTTAATCTGAATAAGACAGATACGTGAGTTGCTTTTTGAATGTTCCTTTCATGATCCCGTTTTACATGTTATAATTTGATTATAGTCATTGTGTCTCCACGCTATCCACGTTTCCTCCGGAGTTTCATGTAATTTCAGGTGTTTCATTTTTAATTTGTCGACTTTAACTGCAGTTTGGCACTTTCACTTTCACTTCAGGAACATTTCATGCATGCCCCCCGTCACAAACGAGATATTGGATGCGAGTTTGAACTGCTGGAAGAGTGTAGTTTTAGTGGGATTTGATATCGCACGCCGTATGGGAAAAAACTCCCGGTGCAGGTGTCTGTGGTCCTTTACTGACTCGGTAGGTGCAGAGAATAGTGTCAAACAGCCGTGTGTGTATAGACTATTCTGTCGCCAAATGCAGAGAAAGTCCCAAAGGAGGGTAATAGTTTGATTGCGGTGTTTACATGCCTGTACTGCACTTTAATAATGCCACTAAAATCGGCATACTCCACATATCTTAATTCCATTTCTGTTTAGTTCGATTATGACCTTAATCAGATTAAATTAATCAGAAATCGCTGTTTACATGGTCGACTCTTAATCAGAGTATTGTCTTAATCGTATTAAAATCGGAGTATTGGTGTCCATGTAAACGTACTCGTTGTTGCCGATTAAATATACAGAAAACGTGATTTAATTATTTTCCAGTTGGCTAGATATTCATTAACAGTCATTCAAACGTCTTTACCGAAGCCTCTCCACTTGATGGTTGGTCTCATGCGTCCGCCATGTTTGTAGTTTGTTTACACTTTTTCCCAAGAGTGAATCTTTCTGAATGAAACGCCTACTTTACTACATCCAATCAGCTCACAGAAGAAAAAACAAGCCATGCCCACTGTTTCCTCATTTAATATTCCGTTTCTCTGCATCACAATACAAGAGTCTGCTCTGGGCTTCATCTTCACACAGATCTCTGTTCTGTGTTTTGTTCAGTGTATGTGGTGTTTAAGCTGAAGCCGGAGAATACTACGGTATATCAGGGACACACCGCGGTGCTTCACTGTCAGGCCACTGGAGATCCTCCACCCTTCATCCAGTGGAAGAAAAAGGACAAGTTTCTGGAGGCGGACAAGAGCAGGTACAGACCCAATATCACTGATTTTACCACAGGGTTACCACGGGTCAGTGGTGTATATGCACAGGGACGTTTCATTTTCAGTCAGCAGCTCAAGCGCTTGCGGTGAACTGTCGCTCCATTACAAAATCATCAGGTTTAAGATCTGACTGCTTTATAAATCGTTGATCTTCACTGTCTGATTGAGATACGATATAAAGTGGGTCTCAGACCGGATAAGAAGCACTGCATTAAATACATTGCTCCCGCCATGTCTTTAAAATATGGGCATTTATTTTACCGCAGTATTTTCAGTGGAGTTTCTGCGCTAGCTAGCCTGCTGCTACTGACGGCGCTAGCGTTTACATGTTCTTTCATCTCGTTTTACGCTTGAACAACTAAACGAATGCTTAAGTCTGCTTAACTGACTGTATTTTAATTACATCGATGCTGTAAAAGGAACCGTATGAAACTAAAAATAGCCACAGGAGTTTATCGGTGGCTGAAAAACACTAGCTGTGCATATAGCCCATTACACGTTGTTGTTTTTTGTTGTTATTTGTGTGATGCAAAATCACTGACTTTTGTTTGTCACTTTAACCCTTTCGGACCCTGAGTTCATTTCAATGCGTATCACGTTTTTTTTTTTTTTTTACAAATTGAAAGCTTGTTGTCCATGATATCGGACTTTTGTCATCCAATCAAACAGCAGTAAAGCTCAGTTGTGGGCTGGAGGAAGGAGGAGGGCGGGCCGTAAATGACCTGCAGGCCGGCAGTTTGAGACCCCTGCTTTACTTTATTTTTTTGAAAGTTGGAAACATAATCTGGGTCTGAAGGTGTTAAAGTTTAGTTTCCTTTTATCAAAATTGAATATTTCTATATTTTGTCATGTTTTTTTGTTTCACACGTTTTGCCTAGTGTTCTGGATAAGCTATTTTTCAGCTCCATTTTAGTCCTTTCACTCTCCTAAAAACTGACAAGGTATTAAATTGTTGTATTTGTAATGTTTGATTTGCATCGTTGTATGCTAAAGTTTGATCTGCGAATGTTGGGATGCTGTTTAGTTTATGAAATTGATCAAATTGCGCTAAATTTGATGTCATGCTGCTTTGCTTATAGCAGTAACCAAGGAAACGCTGTTATTCATGCTGTCGTTTAGGCGCCACCCGCTGGATGAAAGCGAAACAGCGTTTTTAATCAGTATGTCTATGTTTTAGTTTAGTGCAGGTATGTTTTATGTAGCATCATTTCACACTCTAAAGTATATATATATATGGGGCAGCACGGTGGTGCAGTGGGTAGCACAATCGCCTCACAGCAAGAAGGTCGCTGGTTTGAGCCCCGGCTGGGTCAGTTGGCATTTCTGTGTGGAGTTTGCATGTTCTCTCCGTGTTTGCGTGGGTTTCCTCCGGGTGCTCCGGTTTCCCCCACAAGTCCAAACACATGCGCTATAGGGGAATTAGGTAAGCTAAATTGTGTGTGTGGTTGTTTTCTCAGTGATGGGTTGCGGCTGGAAGGGCATCTGCTGCGTAAAACATATGCTGGATATGTTGGCGGTTCATTCCGCTGTGGCGACCCCTGATGAATAAAGGGACTAAGCCGAAAAGAAAATGAATGAATGAATATATATATAAATCTGAAATTGGTTTTGGAATCTACATAAATCACTATATATACTGATATATATATATATATATATATATATATATAGAGTATATACCCCCCCCGCCCCATTGAAAGTCAATGTATAATTCACACACTGTTTGTAACTCGTTATTTTACACGACTGTTTGACACAATCCATGGATCTTCTGCTTTATTTCTGCGCCAGGTTCCAGAAGATGGCCAACGGTTCTCTGGTCATTCATGAAGTGAGCACGGAGGACACTGGCAGCTACACGTGCATCGCCGGAAACAGCTGCAACATCGCACACACTTCTGCGGAGCTCTACGTTGTGGGTGAGTCTGAGGCTGCTTTCACACCTGTAGATCGATTGTTTTGTTCCGAAACGGGGATCAAAACTGTTAGTGTTTGCTTTTTGTTCTTGGTGCGATTCGCTTTCACAAATGGACCAAAATACTTTAAACACGTCATGTGCGAGGAAACTCTCCTCTCAGAGCTTCACGGTTTATTTTCACGAGCTCAGCTGCCATACGTCGCTATTTTAATTCGTGACAATGAGAAATGAGACATTATAATTTGAGCTTTAATTTTGAACGGTGACACCCACAGACATCGCCACCAAATATAAATCGGAGGTAAGACTTTCTCATACACAGCCTCAATTCAGTTGTCAAGAGCTGTAAAATATATTTATCTATTCTATATCAGAAGTCGAGTTAATGATATTATATATATTTTTAATAGTTCAATTAGACAGAATGCTTTCACCTTCATATTCGCCATGATGCACACTTTTACCAGTAGGAATGATCATCATTCTCTCGTTCTTATAGTCATTTACACTCACCGGCCACTTTATTAGGTACACCTGTCCAACTGCTCGTTAATGCAAATTTCTAATCAGCCAATCACATGGCAGCAACTCAATGCATTTAGGCATGTAGACATGGTCAAGATGATTTGCTGCAGTTCAAAGCGAGCATCAGAATGGGGAAGAAAGGGGATTTAAGTGACTTTGAACATGGCATGGTTGTTGGTGCCAGACGGGCTGGTCTGAGTATTTCAGAAACTGCTGATCTACTGGGATTTTTACGCACAACCATCTCTAGGGTTTACAGAGAATGGTCCAAAACAGAGAAAATCCAGTGAGTGGCAGTTCTGTGGGCGCAAATGCCTTGTTGATGCCAGAGGTCAGAGTGGTTCCAGCTGATAGAAAGGCAACAGTAACTCAAATAACCACTCGTTACAACCGAGGTCTGCAGAAGAGCATCTCTGAACACACAACACGTCCAACCTTGAGGCGGATGGGCTACAGCAGCAGAAGACCACACCGGGTGCCGCTCCTGTCAGCTAAGAACAGGAAACTGAGGCTACAATTCACACAGACTCACCAAAACTGGACAATAGAAGATTGGAGAAACGTTGCCTGGTCTGATGAGTCTCGATTTCTGCTGCCACATTCGGATGGTAGGGTCAGAATTTGGCATCAGCAACATGAAAGCATGGATCCATCCTGCCTTGTATCAACGGTTCAGGCTGCTGGTGGTGGTGTAATGGTGTGGGGGATATTTTCTTGGCACACTTTGGACCCATTAGTACCAATTGAGCATCGTGTCAACGCCACAGCCTACCTGAGTATTGTTGCTGACCATGTCCATCCCTTTATGACCACAGTGTACCCATCTTCTGATGGCTACTTCCAGCAGGATAACGCGCCATGTCATAAAGCGAGAATCATCTCAGACTGGTTTCTTGAACATGACAATGAGTTCACTGTACTCAAATGGCCTCCACAGTCACCAGATCTCAATCCAATAGAGCACCTTTGGGATGTGGTGGAACGGGAGATTCGCATCATGGATGTGCAGCCGACAAATCTGCAGCAACTGCGTGATGCTATCATGTCAATATGGAGCAAAATCTCTGAGGAATATTTCCAGTACCTTGTTGAATCTCTGCCACGAAGGATTAAGGCAGTTTTGAAGGCAAAAGGGGGTCCAACCCGGTACTAGTAAAGTGTACCTAATAAAGTGGCCAGTGAGTGTATATGCCTATTACATCTCCATAATACACTGTGATGTAGCCTGGCTTGTTGGATCATATTGCTTTTTCACTACAACCGAACCACTCCAGAGTTTGTTTCAGCCGAGACCACCTCATTCAGGCGATCTCAGACCGATTGTTTTTACGCAGATCAGAGCGATTACGGGTTTCACATATGCCCACACCAACCGAGCTAACGGGGCAAACACGCCAGATTCGCAAACAAACATCTAGGTGTGAACGCACCCTGAGAAACCAGCTGCTGCTTTTATCACTTTCAGGACCCCGATGTATTTTCCAGTCCTTAAAGCAACAGTTCACCCAAAACAAATTAAAGTTCTGTCATCATTTACTCACTTTTCACTTGTTTTAAATCAAGTTTCTTTCTTCTGTTGGACACAAAAGGAGTTATTTTGAAGAATGTTGGAATAGTATTTCTTCCCTAGTATTTGTTTTTGCTACTATGGAAGTCGATGGTTTTCAGCATTCTTCAAAATATCTTCAGATAGGCAGAGTAAATAGTGAGTACATTTTAATTTTTAGGTGAATTATCCCTTAAAAAGTTGGATAAGATTTGCGCGTTGATTAAATGTGTAGTTCACCCAACTTTTTACTCATTGTGTATCCAACTTTTAAAGTTTAAAGGGACAGTTCACCCCAAAAATTAAAATTTGCTCAGTTTACTCTCCATCAGGTGGTTTCAAAACATGTTGTAAACCGGTAACCATTGACTTCTGTAGTATTCGTTTTTCCTACTGTGGGAGTCGATGGTTTTCAGCATTCTTCAAAATATCTTCTTTTGTGTTGAACAGAAGAAAGAAACTCTTAAAGGTAAATCACTTGAGGGAGAGTAAATGGTGAGTAAATTTATATTTGGAGGTGAACTGTCCCTTAAAATGTTGGATAATTGTAAGATTTTTTTTGTGGACAAAAAGATTGATTGTGTGTTGTTGATGTAACTCTAACATTCTTCGAAGTATTTTCTTTTAGATAGTTATAAGATATTTTGAAGAATGTTGGAGAAAAACAGCCATTGACTTCCATGGTTTTCGTTTTTCTTACTATGGATGCCAATGGTTAGCGGTTTCTGACATTCCTCAAAGTATCTTCTTTGGTGTCCAACAGAAGAAAGAAACTCATAAAGGTTTGAAATCACCTGATCTTGTGTAAATGTCAGAATTTTTCATTTTTGGGTGAGCTGTCCCTTTAAATTATGATGACTAGATGACTTTCTTGTGGCGATATTAAGTAAAAAAGAAAATCAGAGACGGTTATACTTGTTGATTTGCTTTTCCTGCTGTTTCTGTTTCTTTTGACTCTTATGGTGTTCGTTTTGCATCAATGTTTGGGATGCTATTACTCTATTTTTTTTTTTTTAATCAGGTTTGGTACTATAGAGTTAAATACTGTAACACAGCATCAAATGGACAAGGTTTTCTGTTAAACTAATTTTGGCTCATCTTGAATGCACCAACTCAATTTCCAGATCAAGTCGAGTTACAGATGCTTTAGTCTAGTGGCGGTGCGGACTTCAGAGGACGGAGAGATGAATGAAGTTGTGTTTTGGTGACTGTAAAAGCTCTAATTGAATGCTCGTGCTCAGTGTGTCACTTGATTCCCATAAGGAGGCTATTTCAGTCTGGATCAGTTCTGCTTCTGTATCTGCAAACCAGGTGTTTAAATGTGCAGTGTGTACGATTGGCATTGAAGTAGATATTGCAGACTAAATTCAAAATATTGGAGAGGGCCCTCTTTAGACTGACGCACATGCAGGTTGCCAGATTGACAAAACAGAGCAAGCTAATGTAATGCGCTAATTTCAGCTTGGCATCATAAATGAAATGAAAAGTGCTGTGCAATTGATGCTAATTTACCCCAATTGTGACTTCTGTGCAAATTCGATTAATTCAACTCGAGTGTAAAATTAGCTTGAGGTGAAAAATATCCCGCGAGTAAACTAGAGCGGGTGACGTGGTGCTGAACCCAGCATTACACTGTAAACTGCTCAGCTCTAATGCTTATATTTGTATTGTTTGCCAATTAAAAAGCACCTCATGTGGATTTTTTATAACTATGAACCTCCATGATGGAATCTGCTTGATGAAAATACACTGTTTTCCATCAACTGGCAACCCAGAGTGCTGAAATACAATGGGGTAAACTGGCAGTGGGCTGGTTATAGAGACCAAAACAAAGACAGACATTCCCAACACACATTCTCAGACTTTAGCATTGTTATTCAGTGTCCACTTAGCATGTTTCTTTAATATCTGCACATATTATGCTATTTTGATGCTTTAGAAGAGTCTTGCAGCGCCTTTAATGTATGCATTTTGTGTATGTCTACAGAAAAACCAGTGCAGCACTCATTAGCAGACGATGAAAAGACCCCTTATAAAATGATCCAGACCATCGGCCTGTCGGTGGGAGCAGCCGTCGCTTACATCATCATAGTTTTGGGCCTCATGTTTTACTGCAAGCAGAGACGCAACGCCAAGAGGCTCCAGAAGGGGCAAGATGGAGACGAGCGAGAGGTGGAGTGTCTCAATGGTGAGCATTCATTAGCATGCATTTATGTGTAGATAAATAGATGGATTCAGTTCTCTGATGCAGTACTCTGATCGACCTACAGGGGAAGTTCAACAAAATGGCCACACCACTGCAGAGATCCAGGAGGAGGTTGCCCTTACCAACATGGCTGCCGCTGGGAACAACAAACGCCACAGCAGCCAAGAATCCAAGCTCCAATTCCCCCGAAACAGCCTGCACACCATCACCACACTGGGTACAGAGATAAACCAGGGCTCCACAGGCTCCTGAAAAACTCTTACATTAAAACATAAGGACATAATAACACTTAAAAATCAGTCAGAGTTTTGCTTATGAGAGGTCTTACAGTTTGACTTGAGCATAGGGGTGGACTGGCCATTGGGCCATCTTTTTTTATATAATTATTATTATTTATTTCATATTATTGACAATAACATTGTACTAAAGTTGTTATCATTTCCGAATTCTGCATTCGATTTAAATAAATCAACTTGAAAAATAAATTGTCATTAATCTAAATCTGTTAGTCTTGACTGGCTGCTATGCTTTGCTGTGTTTGTGCTGCTGCAGGTAAAGGAGAGTTTGGAGAAGTGCTGCTGGCGAAAGCGAAGGCCGTTGAGGATGAGGAGGAGACGGTAGTGCTGGTCAAGAGTCTGCAGACGCGCGATGAACAGATGCAGATGGATTTCCGGCGTGAATGCGACATGTTTGCCAAACTCAGCCACAGTAACGTCGCTCATCTGCTGGGCATCTGCAGAGAAGTGGAGCCGCACTACATGATCATGGAGTACACCGACATGGTCTGTCTGTTTTTCTGTCTCTCTGTCTGTTTAACAGGGCTGAAACATGGCTTTTTTTGTATTTCTTTCCTAACCCTTGTGTGCTGTTGGGGACATTTCCATCCACTCTGGGGGGATTTTGAGTCTTAGGCCCAATCCCAATACTATTTTTTGCCCCTACCCCTTGAAACCCCCTACCCCTTGAGGGTGAAGGGGAAGGGCTTCAAATTGACCCCTAATGGTGCGTTCACACCAGACGTGGATGAAGCATCAAGTGCTAGTGATTTACATGTTAAATCAATGCAAAGACGCGAATAGACATCCTGCGACGCGATGACATGAATAACCAATCAGGGAAGCCTACATCAAAGATGCGAATAGACATCCTGCAGCGTGAATGAAGCGGCGTGAATTGAGCATTTTGCGTGTTTAACGCGTGAATTGCTCTAGTTGGAAAATCTGCACTTCAGCGGACATTCGCGCCGCGTTAACCAATCTGGTGCTTGCTCTAGTATGGGCACAATTATGACGTAGCGCCTGTTGTTGGTGTTCCGAGGGGAAATCCTCCTGCCGACACAGGAGAACAGCTCATCACACTGGGTTCAGCTCAATCTGAAGCACCGCTGGAAGGTCTATCATCCAGGTACAGTTTCTGGAGGAGTTGATGAACTCACAGAACTGGTGCACCTCTGAAAGATTCTAGTGGACTCAGACACGGCGCCGAACCATTCTACGCTGTTTTTCAGCCTTCCTAAAGCACATAAAGCACAGCTACTCTCACTGACGCACTGACCTGGACATACGTTTGTGAATGCATTTAGTTTATTATAGTTTTTAAAGCTTGTCAGTTTCTTAGAAAAAGAAAAGTTATGTTGAAAAAAAGTGCATGTATACAACAAGAGTTTGCGTGTTTTGACACATTATTTAAATATATATGGCTAAGAAATTATTGTACTTGCTTTTTTTTTGAAGGTGAAAGTAAAAATATTTTCTATTTGAAAAAAAATCGTACCGTTTAGTTCCATTTAAGTCTGAAATTGAATTCATAATGCTCTTAAAAACATCTTAAAGTCTTCAATTTGACTTCATGAAACCTACAGAAACCCTGCTTTCGAATGTGTGTCTTGTATAAATTCGACAAATATTCTAAAGGAAAAACTGTTTACAGCTGGTCACTTCATGCATCTTTTTTTCTGAGCAAATAGTTATCTGATATGTCAAAACATTTCCGTTTACACTTGACCACATAAATGCATCTCTAAAGGCTAAACGGATGTGATTTCGATCTTTAAATCCTGCACTTTATGCAAATTTAATTAGGTTACGTCGACTAAAGCGTCGGATACACCGCATTTTATTTAATGAATATTATTGTTTACTGAATCAGAAGCTACGTCTGTTATTTAGCATTTAAATTATTTTATATGCGAAGGATTTTAGGCAGGCTCCGTGATCATTTCATTATGAAACATCTGTTTTTGTCGTAGATACTGTACATGCGAAACATCATTCAAAACTGTAAAGAGTTTCAATTAGTTTGTGTATAACCTACTCTCCCCAAAACAAAACAAAGTGTCTTTTGTAAGTGAACAAAACACTATATTTTCCTATCATTGCTTTCTTTAGACAGAGTTAGTCTACAGTTTCACAGACAAAAGTAAAGCTAAATAAAAATAAATAAATAAAACAAAACCAACATCTCAAACCGTCATCTGTGGCCTTCTGTTGCATTTGCGTTGTATATCTGATGGTCAAATAGCCCACAACATGTGCGCTCTCACATTTATTTTTAATTTTGGGAGGAGTAAAATGTACATATGTGGTTTCAACAAGCAGATGCATTTAGACCTGTTCAGTTTCATCTCTAATGCATCCCACAACACCTCCTGAAGGGGTTTGAGCATTTGGTTTTCTCATTTCACGATCAGAGAGCTAGCCCATCAGTAAAAACACATGAAGTGAGCAGCTGTAAACAGATGCTTTGTGTTCATAGCATGTCTGAATAACACCACAGCAATGAACGTCCTCTCGTGGCTTTGATTTTGAAGTTGTGATTGAAATATCATGTTCTGAGCAGCATTTATCACTGTTTGATTGCGCTGTGTGTGCTTTTCAGGGTGATCTGAAGCAGTATCTGAGAGTCTCCAAGAGCAAAGATGAGAAAGTCAAAGTCCAGCCGCTCAGCACCAAACAGAAGGTTAGTTCATGGTGGGATTTACAGGGGGTCGACCACCCTAATTAATGCTTGATCCTTCCTGAAGGGGAATGTGTGGGGGGTGTCCTGATATTGTGTCATACCTGTCTGATTATGCTACAAATACTGTATCTGAATGGTTTAGAAGTTAGGGATTGGGGTGGGTTAGGGTTATATTAGAATATTATGTGATATTAGTTTGTTTTTGTGAATTTTGGGGACATAATCCATAGGTTTCCATTGATTTTATAGTGTACAAACATTATTTTCTATTGCCATCCCCCAAGCCTACCCCTAACAGTAAACTGTGCAGTTTTACTTTCTAAAGAAACTCTATGATCTAAGTTTTTGAGAAACAGGGACATGAGCAGTGTCCTCATAATTCATAATCTCCTGTAATTCCTGTGCCATACCCATGGCTTTATAAAAGTTTGCGTCCTGATATGTCACTAACATTTTATATAAGGTTAATGATAGTGTCTATGGCCTAACCTTAACCATAATACACATTTGGGTCCTCATATATCATACTTTTTTATAAGGTAATGATAGTGTCGATGGCCTAACCCTAGCCCTAACCCCAACCATAACACACATTTGTGTCCTGATATGTCACAAACAATTTTATATCAGGTTAATGATAGTGTCTATGGCCTAACCCTAGCCCTAACCCCAACCATAA
>CAIGQV010016574.1:0-14211 GCA_903798115.1 Danio jaintianensis
GCGGGAAACAGAACAAAGGAGCACATGACGAAAACAGAACAAACACCAGACACAAACATTAAATTTTTAATTTTAAAATTTTGTTGTTTGTTTACTCTTATTATATTTATAGTATATATTATATATTTCTATTCCTAAAGATGTTTGGTGATGACCAGGCTCTTATTTTGATGGACCACGCAAAGCTGGCACCGAACCTCAGCATGTGGGTAGACCAACTGGGCATACAGACATCACACTAAGCCAGGTGCCCGACTCCTCCGCTGAGTCGGGTGCTGGGGACCTCGGAGGAATTCTCTAGGGTTCGCCAAGTGGGAAACTTATTAGTAGAATAAAAAGGCGCATGTATCTCCGGGTTAGGGAGCATGGCGCAGCAAGTGTTTATTAACACCGAGCTTAATTTCCTCCCGATTAACTGGGGTTACCCAATAATCGGGTGGAAACCGGCTCCACTCGAAGATTATAAAATCTCGCGAATGTGTTAGGTGTCGCTCAGCCCGCAGCTCTGCAGATATCTGTGAGAGAGGCGCCGCGTGCTAACGCCCAGGAGGAGGCGACACTTCTAGTAGAGTGTGCTCTCACGTTTGCGGGACGCGGCTCGCCCTGGCATTGGTAAGCAAGGGCGATGGCATCAACTATCCAGTGGGCCAACCTCTGTTTTGATACGGCACTTCCCTTCTGCCGACCATAACAGATAAAGAGCTGTTCACAAGATCTTAAATTTTGCGTTTGTTCCACGTAAAGGCGCAAGGTGCGAACGGGACAAAGCAGTGAGTGGGCTGGGTCTGACTCCTCCGAAGGCGGCGCTTGCAGGTTCACCACCTGATCTTTAAATGGGGTGGTAGGAACCTTGGGCACATAGCCGGGCCGGGGTCTCAGGATAACGTGAGAGTAAGCCGGTCCGAATTCTAGGCACGATTCGCTGACCGAAAATGCCTCCTAATCCCGACTCTCTTGAACGATGCCAACGCGATCAGCAGAGCTGTCTTCATTGACAGAATTTTTAACGATACCGAATCAAGTGGCTCGAATGGATCTCTCTGCAGACCCGCCAGGACTACAGAGAGATCCCAAGAGGGCATGAGAGGGGGCGGGATGGATTTAATCGGCGCGTGCCTCTGAGGAATCGGATGATTAGGTTAAGCTTCCCGAGCGTGTTGCCATCCACCGCATCATGATGAGCGGAGATGGCAGCCACATAAACCTTCAGTGTGGAGGGTGACAGCCTACGCTCCAGCTTATCCTGAAGGAAGGATAACACAACGCTAATCTGGCAAGTTGGGGGGTCTTCTCGGTGAGAAGCGCACCACTCAGTGAATAGAATCCACTTCAGAGCGTAGGCATGCCTCGTAGAGGATGCTCTAGCCTGAGTGATGGTGTTAATCACCGCCGCCGGTAAGTCACCTAAGTCTTCCGCGCTCCGTCTATGGACCACACGTGGAGGTTCCAGAGATCTGGGCGCGGGTGCCAGTGGGTGCCCCGTCCCTGGGAGAGGAGGTCCTCTCTCAGGGGAATGCGCCAGGGAGGGGCCATCGTGAGGAGTGTGAGTTCGGGAACCCAGGTCCGGTTGGGCCAAAGAGGCGCAACAAACAAGACCTGCTCCTCGTCCTCCCTGACTTTGCACAGAGTCTGTGCGATTAGGCTCACTGGGGGAAACGCATATTTGCGCATACCCGGTGGCCAACTGTGGGCCAGCGCATCCGTGCCGAGGGGGGCCTCGGTCAGGGAATAAAACAACTGTCAATGGGCGTTTTCGGGAAAAGCAAACAGGTCGACCTGGGCTTTCCCAAAGTGCTCCCATATCAGCTGGACCATACCAGGGTGGAGTCTCCATTCTCCTCGGGATGCTTGCTGCCGTGAGAGCACATCGGCTGCACGGTTGAGCTCGCCCGGAATATGAATAGCACGCAGCGAACTCAGCCGCGTATGACTCCAGAGGAGCAGAAGGCGAGCGAGCTGAGACATGCGACGGGAACGTATACCTCCCATACGGTTGATATAAGCTACCGTTGCCATGCTGTCCGTCCTGACCAGCACATGCTTCTGCTCCAACACCGGTAAAAAGCGGCGGAGAGCGAGAAACACTGCCAACAGCTCCAGGCAGTTGAAATGCCAATGCAGACGGGGTCCGGACCACGAACCCACAGCTGCATGCTCGTTGCACCTGGCCCCCCAGCCCATGCTGGAGGCATCCGTCGATACGACAACATGCCTGGATACTTGCCCTAGGGGCACACCGGCCCGTAGAAAAGCAAGATCCATCCAGGGACTGAAGGTGCGGTGACACAGCGGAGTGATATGCACCCGGTGCGCGCCCGCGCGCCATGCCCGTCTGGGAACTCGATCGTGAAGTCAGCGCTGAAGTGGTCTCATATGAAGCAAACCGAGTGGCATAACAGCGGCTGCGGATGCCATATGCCCCAGGAGCCTCTGAAAAGTTTTCAGTGGAACCACTGTGTTCCTGTCGAGCGTGCTCAGACAGGAAAGCACTAGCCTGGCGCGCTCCTCTAAGAGGCGCGCTACCATAGGGATCGAGTCCAGCTCCAGCCCGAGATAAGAGATCTTCTGCACGGGGTAAAGTTTGCTCTTCTCTCGGTTGACCCGAAGCCCCAACTGGTCGAGGTGCCGAAGCACTTTGTCCCTGTGCATAATCAATTGATCCCGAGACGAGGCTAGAATCAGCCAGTCGTCGAGATAATTGAGTATGCGGATGCCCGCCAGCCGGAGCAGCGCTATGGCACCCTCCGCGGGTTTTCACCAAGACAGCGAGAGCCCGAAGGGGAGGACTTTGTACTGCCATGCTTGTCCTTCGAATGCAAACCGGAGAAATGGATGGAGACATGAAAATACGCGTCCTTCAGGTCTATAGCTGCAAATCAATCCCGAGGACGGACGCACTGGAGTATGCGCTTCTGCGTGAGCATCCTGAACGGCATTTTGTGTAAATGACAGTTCAGTCTGCGCAGATCTAGGATTGGTCTTCACCCTCCGCTCTTTTTCGGCACGATGAAGTACAGGCTGTAAAACCCGCATTTCATCTCGGCTGGAGGGACCTGCTCGATTGCATACTTCGCCAGGAGGACAGCAATCTCCTCTCGCAAGACAGGGGCGCTCTTGGGGGAAACCCTCGTAGCATGAACACCCGTGAACCTGGGAGGGCGGATAGCGAATTGAATCGGATAGCCGAGTCCGATCGTCCGTATGAGCCACCGCGACGGGCTGTGCAGCCCTAACCAGGCTGGCAGAGCCCGCGCTAATGGCACCATCGGACTGATCGATGACATGCCAACGGAGGGGCAGCACGGGAGGGGAGTGCTCACCCCGGGAAGCAGAGCGGCCTGAGGAAGAGCTGAAAATAAGAGAGAGTCTCATACCTTCCTCCCTGGATCCCGCGATGAGGCTGGAGTGAGAGAAAGGAGTCCGTCCTCTTGCACTCCGAGAGCCTGAGGCGAGGGGGCCCGGCGCTGCGAGCTGGAAGGCGGAGCGTCCCAGTCTGGCAGGGCTCGGGTTTGCACATCCGGAGAGAAGGAAATTTGCTCTTTTTTTAATTTTGTGGGTACCGCTGGCCTGGAGGCCAGCAGTGGTGTTTTTAAAGTCTTTGCTGACTGTAGATGTCCTCGGCCCTCCACCGAGGAAAGAGCAGGTTCCCTCTTCTCCGGTTTGTTTATCGGACTTAACGGCCCCCTGGGGCGGTGGCGTCACGATCCCACGGGAGGCTCGGCGTTGCCGCTTAGCCGGTGGAGCAGGCAGCGGGAGTGGAGCAGGTTTTGGAACCGCGGGTGGACGCCCCCGGCGAGGGGCAGCCGAGGTGGATGGGGCAGCGGGGAGAGCAGTTTTTCGAGCCCACTGACCTCCCTTATCACCTGGGACCGCTCCTTCACCGCCGAGAACTCCTGGGTAAAGTCCCCGACGGTGTCGCCAAACAGGCCAGCCTGGGATATGGGAGCGTTAAGAAAGCGAGCTTTGTCAACATCTCTCATATCGGCCAGGTTTAGCCAGAGGTGGCGTTCCTGGACCACTAATGTGGCCATCGTCTTCCCCAGGGCACGAGCAGCCGATTTGGTGGTCATGAGAGCATAATCGGTTGCCGTGCGGAGCTCATCCAACAAGCCCGGAGAAGAACCACCCTCCTTCAGCTCAGCCAACTTCTCCGCTTGGTAGCGTTGATAGGTGGCCATAGCGTGCAGAGCGGATGCAGCTTGTCCCGCAGCGGTGTAGGCTCTGGCCGTGAGAGACTCAGATAACCTACACACTTTGGAAGGGAGTTTGGGTGGACTTCTCCAGGTGGAGGTGCCCCGCGGGCAAAGATTGACCGCGATAGCGCGCTCCACCTGGGGAATCGCCTCATAACCCCTAGCTGCTCCACTATCAAGGGTGGTGAGAGCGGGAGCGCACGAGGACCGGGCAGAGAAAGGTGCCCTCCATCCCTGCGTGAGCTCACTGTGTACAGCCCGGAATAACACGGCCAACATGTCCGATTCCAGATCCGAGGCCGCACTGACCACCCCGGAGGGTGGCAGAGGGTCCGGATCTTCATCGGAGCATGTTAGCCCGCCCTCCGATGCAGTGATGGACATCACGTCCCCGGTGTCATCTAATGAGAGCGCGGCCATTCCGGGGGATGGACCAGCGCTCTCACTCGAAGCTTGGACAGAGCCAGCTGAGGAGTGAGGGGTCCGCGGGCCCGAAGGCGATGGATAAGCCCCCACTGTAACCCTCAGGCCTGCCCGTGTGCTAACCGCATGGCGGGGAGCTGCAGGGGTGACGCACCCTAATACAAGAGTGCGCCGCGACCTTAGCTGTGCAACAGTTAAGCCCTCGCAGTGAGGACAAAAACTGTCCGCGAGCACCGCATCCACATGCCGGACCCCCAGACATGTGACGCAATGCTTGTGCCTGTCATCCGGGGAGAGGAAACCACCGCATCCAGAAATGCACGGTCGGAACGACATCTTTAAAAAGACGTGCTACCCGACCGTGTGCTCTCTTAGGGAATTCTGCTCTTTTAGTGTGAAACTGCTCTTTTAGTGCTCCAGCGAAACGCCCAGGGGACGTGAAACCCAGATCAACCGCCGCTGTTGCGTCTTCTCCCGCACTGGTGATAAACACTGGAACTCTCTTAGAAGTCAGGTTGGCAGAATAGGTCTTCAGTCTCAGTGAGAGGGTCTGAAGCAAATAAATTCTGAGGCTCACTCCGCAGCGTGCAGCTTATATAGCGCTGATGGCTCATTGCTGCCAGCTGTGGAGCAGAGCTCTGCCAATTCAATTTGGCATTTCATTGGCCCGTTTTCTTACTCTTCAGAGTGATTGGTCGTCTGACGTACTCCCATAGTCTGTTACCAGACGCATGTTGAAGTTCCCGTATGAAGGGGAACTGCTTTGTTTTCATAGATTATGGGCTACATGATTTTCAAATGAGGGTGTACTGTGTATGTCACAGTAAAAAGATTTTCCAATATTTTTTTTTTAGCTTATGACAAAAATTAGATTCAGTTAACAAATAAGTACATTAATCAGTCATTAGATGAGATCATAAAAACATTAGACTTGTGGCTCAGTTCAGGCTCTAATCGGTTACTTTTCTGTTTCTCTGACAGGTGGCTGAGAATGTTTATGGCATGTTTCACACCAGATACACTCTTTACCGTCAGGTCCTTCAGCACAAGATCAGCTACATCATTGAAGTCAAGTGGGTTCTATGACAAAGAGAGTATTGTTTTCTACATGCATCCTGATTTCTTTATGAGAATCTTTCTTTTTGTACAACAGGGTTAAGGATGCTCTTGTCAGAGCTGATGAAACTCTACAAATCTCAGCTGCCAAAGACAACATGCTGGAGTACGCCAAACTCACAGGTCAGGCAAAGCATGTGTAGAAATCAAGTTATATATATATATATATATATATATATATATATTGGATAACACACCACCTTATTTTCAGACCAGCACACCCATCAGCACAGAACTGGGTGCAAAAGCATTTGCTATTCCAACAACGTGGCACAAAACATGAAAACTACCTGTGCTGGATTGAAAATAGCAAAAAAACACTTGTGCCATGACTGTATGATAGGGCCTCATGTCAAACAAGATTAGGGGTCTCAATGGAAAATGCCACAAACACGTTTCATGTTAGTTTGCTGGTGTAGACGTTGATGCACAGACCAAAGAGCATCAACCATAACCATAAACAGCAGTCCGCATCCCAGCCAGGTTAAGCCACCAATCATCATGGTGATTTTCTTTATCCGGAAAGACAAAGTCAGTTGCTGTGCGCATGAACCCCAAATGGGAACGTTTATTGTGCAGCTCTTGCATGATTAATTCACAATTTAAATAATTTACTTTAAAAACAAGATCGTATTTACTATAAATTACTATAGTATTTTTTCATGTGGGTACAGATCACATCTTTGATCAGATCCTGAACCAGACAGACTCTCTGTCTGGAGCTCAAGGTATACTAAAAGAGGTCGTGGAGAGAAAGCTGCCTAAGTTTGTAGGAGAGGCTCGACTGAATGAAGATGGATTAAAGGTACTTTACCTTTAGTAAAATGTCTAAACATATCAGAGCTTCTTTATATTGATATTAATAGATATCAAAAGTGTACATTTATAATTAATAGTTTGATGTAAGTTTGAATGTGAGACTGTTTTTTCCTTCAAAAAAACCTTTAGGAAAAGCTGAAGCAACACTGGGAGGAAAGGGTCACACCACATCTGGATGATGATGACCGTAAATTATACGTAAGTGAAGCAAAGACAGTGACAGTATGATTGTTGTCAGACAGAGCACACCTGTGTTACATACAAAAACATTTGACTTAAATTAACTGTAGTAATTGCACAAATGATTCATTACTCCTCTAAATCCTTTAGAAAGAACTGCTTAAAAAATTGGAAGTCAATCTAGATGAAGCCTTCAAGATCGGAAAGTTACAGGTACTCCTCATTTTTATTAAATCCCACTTAACTATGTAAGAGATTCATGATTTAAAAAAATGATTTAAATGACCTCAGTGTTTTTCCATCAATTTTTTATATAGATGTATTTCTATTAATTTGTATCTGATGTTAAGACATGATGTATCAGTTGTAACAGATGTTGTATTTTATAATTTTCACACACTGAGAAAAATTATGAAAGATATGAGACATGATGAACCATCAGTGATTGTTTAGTTTGACCTAATTAATTACAAACATATACTAATTATTATTCTTTTTTAAACCCTTTAGAAAATACTGCTGAACAGTCTGGAAGACAATGTCTCGAACATTAAGGTGGTCACTCAGTTGCTCATTTGTCTCAGGCAGAATTGTCATGTAAAATGTCCTTTGCATACTTCAGAAAAAAGTAAATCCAGCCCTGCATATAGCAATTATAAACACTCTGGGAAACCATTTGCAAGAAAAGAAGTAAACTTAAAACATCACCTGTCTTTTCTCATGACAATAACACTATGATTAGCCAGTTTTATCACATTCTTCATAAATGTTATTTTTTTTCCTTTCATTGTATTGTTTGTATATATGCTTGATTATTAAATCCATTAGGAAACACTAAAGGCCGATCTGAAAGCCCATCCTGTTAAAGCATTCAAGATCAAAGTGTATCAGGTATTCATTTCCTTTGTTTTACACACGCACAGACCCCCCCCCCCCACACACACACAGGCACACGCACACACGCACGTCTGCATTTTCAGTATATAAAAAATTTAATGTTGTGAATTATTAATATTATACCATAATATTACAAGTTCAAGTTCTGTAAGCTAATTTGTGATTATGTTTGATTACCAACTGATGTTTAAAGATCACGTTGCATAGATGGCCGGATCAGGCAGTTTTGTTTGGATGATCTGTGCCAAGTAATCAGAAAACCCATTGGAAAAGGTAAATTGTTACCTGCACCAGTGTGCAGCATCCACCTGGATGACGCGACGGCAGCCATATTGTGGCAGACCGCACACCACACACCAGCTGATTGGTGGAGAGGAGACCAATGATGCCAATTATGATATGGGGATGGTTAGGAGGCCATGATGGACCGAGGCCAGTGGCCAAATTTGGCCAGGATGCTGGGATTAAACCCCTACTCTTTCTCAAAGGACATCCTGGGATTTTTAATGACCACAGAGAGTCAGGACCTCGGTTTAACGTCTCATCCAGAAGACGGCGCTCACTGAGCAGTATAGAGCCTCCATCAATATACTGGGGCGTTAGGACCCACAGATCGCAGGTTGAGCGCCCCCTGCTGGCCTCACTAACACCACTTCCAGCAACAACCTAGCTTTCCCATGTGGTCTCCCATCCTGGTACTGACCGGGCTGAGAGTTGCTGAGAGCTGTTTTAGTATGTGATTTCACTGCAGATTCAGATTTTCTCGATGAACAGATTTTATTGAGGTGTGCAAAAATACTACTGTAATATAGTGTTTGCAACCCATATTATAGTAAAGTACTGGAATTAATCTGTTGTGCTACGGCAACACAACAATCACAGTAATAAAAACAAATACTGAATACTGCAGTTTTCTACAAATATAGGGTATATTATATTACAATATACCACAGTTTACTGTAGTAAAAATATTTTTTTGGAAACTTTTATATTTTGGTATATCAAGAAAAAAATCTAATTAACAGCTTTTTATCTGAAACAGAATTTTTTGTAGCACTGAAAATGTCTTTGTAATTTTTGATCAAATTACCTGTAATGCTTTAATTTCTTTCAAATTGACAAAAATATCTTATTGACTTTAAACTTCTGAAAGTCAATGGACATTTCTCTTTCATATGAGTTTTTATTTGTCTCCATTATGTGACATTTAACTTCTTGTGACACAAATGTAATCTTCACAATCTCTAGAAAATCCTGAAGAAATACGGGGAGTTTGGCATACTGGCGAATGAAGACATTTATGACATTTATGTATGTTCATACAGATAATACAAATAATAATAATAATAATAATAATAATAATAATAATGCCTGTTTTGTATACTTCATTTTACAGTTTATCTTTCTATCATTTTTGAAATGCTCTTTCAGGTTCTTGACATGGGTTTCGGTGAAGTGGGCAAGGAGCCCATTGACAATGTTCATTTCTACAGTAAGAATGACCCAGACAAAGCCTTCAAGATGGAGAAACACCAGGTAATAAATGTACTTATCTCAAACATTTATCCTACAGAATTATTTATAGTTGTCATGTGAATTAACATTGTCTGTTTAGCTGAATTGCTTGTTAAAGAAATAGTTATGTGTATTAAATTAAGGCCTTTATATAACTCTGCTTGCTGTATATGCTCTGAAACCGTGTTTTGTGGATTGAGAGAGTCTGGTGAACAGATTGTGTTTGTTTGCGCTGCAGGTGTCCAGTCTCAAGCCAAAGAAGTTTCATGAATGGCTCGTGAGGGTGTACCACAAGAAAACCTACTCCGAGGATAAGGATGAACAGAAGCGTCAGATGATCAACCTGCATAAAGCCAAGAAGAGTTTTCATAAATGGTGCAAAAACAATAGAAAATTTATTGATTTTGGGCCTGATTCAGGTAACTCTAATTTTGGTTCTGTATCTGCATGCATGTATATTCATATTACTGGATCATCAGTGCTGAATGCTTCTTTTCATTCTGTGTTTTGCAATATCTTTTGGAAGATGCCTTTGTTTAAAATACTTTATAATGTGATAAGAATAAAAGACATGATTGAATGTTGCCAGTGATTCAGCAGTCTAAATCAGTTGTTGCTCTTCTCACATTAATGAGTGTATGCAAACATAAGCTGCAGTTCACCCACAAAAATAGAGGTGAATGTAAATGTGTTCTGAAGCACCCATGAGGTTGATCATATAAAAGA
Organism: Danio jaintianensis; assembly: GCA_903798115.1. Classification (NCBI taxonomy): domain Eukaryota; kingdom Metazoa; phylum Chordata; class Actinopteri; order Cypriniformes; family Danionidae; genus Danio; species Danio jaintianensis. The sequence continues at coordinate 9,870 of CAIGQV010016574.1, forward strand.
TGAAAACAATAAAAGGTAAACAAAAAAAAAACTAACAAACAAAAAGCACTAAGATCTAAAACAATACTTTTTGTTGAAAAAGGTGCAGGGGAAAACACCGGAGGAAAAGAAGAAATGAAAAAAGGGAAGGATGAAAATGTTGTAATGGAAACTTCTTCAGGCAAGGTACAAATAAAAATGTCACTTAGATAACAATTGAAGCAAATATTTGTTTTAATGTAACCAGCGAGGTTAAGTTGATTGAAAAGTTTATTGTGTTATAATTTTTATTCTTTTTTTCTTTTTTTCTTTTTTTACTTTTTATAGATATTGCTCAGTGTAAATGAAAACACCCCCCATTGAAAATGTATATTTTTTATTCATTTCGCAGTGAATATACACAATAATGTTTTGATGTAGTTAAACAGAACAGTTTTATTAAACTGTTGTATCCATTAAAATAAGAATTTGGTTACCAAACATCTTTAGGAATAAAAGGTAATACATTATACCAGTTATTTAAAAAAAAAAAAGAAGAAAAAAAAATATATATATACAGTGCTCAGCTTATATAAGTACACCCCTCACAAATCTCTCTTTTAAATTCATATTTTTAATAGGAAGCTATACAGTATTATATTTGTGCATATACATTAGATTAGTCAGTGCTGAAGCCAAATCTGGAGCTTATCTAACAAAGTAACTTATGAAAACGGTCCAAAAATTATTCATTCATTCGTTTTCTTTTCGGCTTAGTCCCTTTATTAATCAGGGGTCGCCACAGCGGAATGAACCGCCAACTTATCCAGCATATGTTTTACACAGCGGATGCCCTTCCACCTGCAACCCATCACTGGGAAACATCCATACACACTCATTCACACACACACACACACTACGGACAATTTAGCTTACCCAATTCCCCTATAGCGCATGTGTTTGGACTGTGGGGAAAACCGGAGCACCCGGAGGAAACCCACGCCAACACGGGGAGAACATGCAAACTCCACACAGAAACGCCAACTGACCCAGCCGAGGCTCGAACCAGCGACCTTCTTGCTGTGAGGCGATCGTGCTACCCACTGCACAGAAAAGACAACCTACCAATACGCTCAGGCGTAACAATTTATATATATATATATACAAATTTTTACTTAATTCTATAGTTTTTATGTCTATCCTTTTTATTAAAGTTTTATTTTATATTTTCTCCAACATATTACTTTGGGTCTAGTAATTGTTGGACTGATCTTCAGTTTTTTTTTGTTAGATTTTTTCTTTGATACTGGCTAATCTAATGCACAATCTATATGCACAAATATATTATTGTAAAGCATATATATGAGTTTAAAAGAGAGATCTGTGAGGGGTGTGCTCATTTATGCTGAGCACTGTATTTGCCTTTTTCTATCCTGTAGGTTTTCCATGACTCAATTCATGGTCAGATAGAGCTGGACCATCGTCTGGTGATGATCATCGACACCCTTGAGTTTCAGAGACTCAGACACATCAAACAGCTGGGAGCAGCAGATCGGGTGTACCCCGGTGCCACTCATACACGCTTCGAACACTCACTTGGGTAAGTTGAAATAAAAAATGTGCCATGTAAATACAGGATATACACATAAATGAAGGCTTAAAAGTATTTGCGGAGCTTTATGTATTTATTGAAAATAGTTCTCATAGATCAGCTATAGATAAACCTAAATTGTTAATTGCAAACGCATCCTGTTTACTTGCAAATCAGTTATTTATTTGTAGCAACAAAAATTTTAAAGTGTCCCTATCCATGCAGAGTGTAACAGAGCTCTAAGTGAATAAAAAGATCCAGCTGAGGTTTTAAATCTGAAAGTGCACCGTGTATAAAGTTCTTGACCATCTCAAAAGTCGAGTCAGAGTCATTAATATGAATTTGAACCTAAGTGACTTTTTAGTCAATTCATTGGGATGTCTGAACGAAACTTTGAATTGAAACATTAAAACACTGTAGTGGATTGTGAGGGATGGGATTACATTGTGATGCAAAGACTGTGAGGGAAAATTGTTTTTTACTGCCTGGGGATGAGGCCGTGAGGAATAAATTGTTAAAATTAATTTTCACAACAATACCGTGTTCTGTTATCCTTTCATTTTACTGATGATTGCTAAAGTAACCAACTAAAGTAAAGCAAGGATCAGCATCAAAGAGTATTGTTGCATGAAAGTTTGTCAGACATTGACAGAAACTTTGTCAGTTCACAGTTTATTTAGACCATCTTCTTCTTCCTTTGATCATAACTTATAAGTGTGATTTAAAATGGTAGTATGTTGTGGTTGCTCCATGTAGCTCTCTGGTTAACTGGCAAAAGTGGCTTTCACACCGGACACAGAAAGCACTGCGCTATCAAAATCATTCATTTCAATGGCTGGAGCCATGCAAGGCTGTTTTTTTTTTGTGCACATTCATCGAGGTTGTGCCGTGGTCAAAGTTCAAGTCAAGTCAAGTCAAGTCAAGTTTATTTATATAGCGCTTTTCACAATGTAGATTGTGTCAAAGCAGCTTAACATAGTTCTAGTAGAGTCCAGATTTCAGAGTTGAAGTTCAGTTTAGTTTAGTTCAGTGTGGTTTAAATTTCACTGCTGAAAGTTCAAACACCGCAGAGCAAATCCACCGAAGCACAGCTCCACAAGTCCCGATCCGAGCAAGCCAGTGGCGACAGTGGCGAGGAACAAAAAACTTCACCAATAGGGGAAATGAAGGGAAAAAAAGAACTCGAGAGAAACTAGGCTCTGTTAGGCACGACCATTTTTCATCTGGCCAAACTTCCTGTTCAGAGCTGCAGTCTAGGCGCTGGAGGCTGAAGAAGCTGGACGTCCATCGTGGAGAAGCTGCAGGTGTGAGTAGGGCACCGGCAGGCGGTCAGGTTGGCCCACAGGATCAATGTGGGGACTCGTTTATCACGGTGGTCATTCAGGAATCAGTCTCATGCACTCCATTTCTCCATGACGACCACAGCATCAGCTCAGGATACGACCTGGTCCAGGATTATGGGTACCTTGGGATCATCTCTTCACAGGTCTTGGATCGCATCAATGGCGCTGCATAGTCTCTAGGGACCTCGGAATGAGTATCCCCAGGTGGAAATAGAGAAGAAAGAAAATAATTAGAGTAGCTGCTGTTCATAGTGTAATTAAATGAGATGCAAAAACGGAGTGTTATAGATGAAAATATCAGTTAAATAAACAAACATAGAAACAAACATGTAAAGCATATGAGAGTTTCTGACACAATGTCTGGTGTATTGAGGAGTGATGTCGAGCCAGCTCACCTGCGTGGAGCACATTCATGCATCATACCATTATGCAATGCATTGAGTGTATGCTTTACTAAAAAGATAGGTCTTTAATCTAGTTTTGAACTGAGAGAGTGTGTCTGAGCCTCGGACATTATCAGGAAGGCTATTCCAGAGTTTAGGAGCCATAAATGAGAAGGCTAGACCACCTTTACTCGACTTTGCTATTCTAGGTACTACCAGCAGCCCTGAGTTTTGAGATCTTAAAGAGCGGGTTGGATTGTGGCGAGACAAAATGGTTGGTTAGGTAAGCAGGAGCTAGATTATTTAAAGCTTTATAAGTAAGAAGCAATATTTTATAATCAATACGGAACTTAACAGGCAGCCCGTGTAAGGAGGATAAAATTGGGGTGATATGATCATATTTTCTAGACCTGGTAAGAACTCTGGCAGCTGCATTTTGTACTAGCTGAAGTTTATTAATAGAGGATCCTGGGCAACCAGCGAACAGAGCATTACAGTAATCCAGCCTAGAAGTCATGAAAGCATGAACTAGCTTTTCTGCATCTGAGATGGATAGCATACTTCGTGACTTAGCGATATTTCTCAGATGAAAGAAGGCGGTTTTTGTGACATGGGAGATATGATTTTCAAAAGTAAATTGCTGTCTAGTATAACACCCAGATCTTTTACAGTAGAGCCAATGCTAACTTTGTGTCCCTCTAATTGCAGGTGGAGTTGTGAGATCTGCTGTGTACAGGATTTAGGCCCAATAAGTAATAATTCTGTTTTGTCTGAATTTAAGAGAAGGAAATTGTTGGTCATCCAGTCTTTAACATCTTTAATACATTCAGTTAGCTTAGACAGTTCAGACGTCTAAGGAGGCCTGTGGGGAGCCGGCTGGGCTGGGCGCCTGTGGGGAGCCGGCAGGGCAAGGAGCCGGGCTAGGGTGGGCAGGGCAAGGCGTCTTGGAGGCGCCGGCAGGGCAAGGAGCCGGGCTGGGGCCGGCAGGGCAAGGCGTCTTGGAGGCGCTGGCAGGGCAATGAGCCGGGCTGGGGCCGGCAGGGCAAGGCGTCTTGGAGGCGCCGGCA
>CAIGQV010016575.1:0-23584 GCA_903798115.1 Danio jaintianensis
ATTATACTGATTATTACACAACTGCACTGTAAAAAAAAATAAAATGTTAATGAAGAGTTTCTGTATTGTGTGTGTTTTGTGTTTATTTCCGGTTGTGAATTGCATTATGGGATGTTGATCTCTGCTCTGTCCACTTCTGATGTTGAAAATTCAACTCTACAGTTTAACAAAGTGACTTTCATTGACATTTTAGTAGTTTGAAATAATTTAATGTATAATAAATAGAGAAATAAGTCTGTAAAATAACAGAAAATGTGCTGCAGTTTATTACAAGGTTTCTGTAGCGTAATATACAACACCAACCCAGACAATATAGCACTGCAGACTATTACACATGTGCTTTTCAAGATTAAAAGTTGTTGGAAGAAAGACTGAGGTCCCATAATGCAATTCAGAAGCATAAATAAGCTAGAAAAAAACCAAACATGAATCAACACATAAGATGATATCAAATAATGTTATACAGTGCACTTTCCATATATATATATGGTGTGTATATATAGTATTCATAATATTCAAGCTATGTGATAATAGTAACTAATAAATGACCACGTATACATTTCTGTAATTCCCTGATTATAAATCAGCCAAAAAGTGTCAAAGTCACCTGATAGTCCTTAATGGTCGAAGCTTCATTGGGTTTTCTCTTGCTGTAGAAATAAACATGTTCAATGGGGTTTTTGTCCTTCATGCCATGATCCAGATCAACCACCTACCGTAATAGGAGGTTAAATGGTCAGTTTGTAAAGATTAAAAGGTACGAAGGTAGAGATTAGGTGCATTTTTTTGGTACAAAATTGTTCGCCCTCCTGTGAAATTTTAATTCTTTTTCAAATATTTCAGAGCACTTACAACTATTCCTCTATATTTTCTCATGGAGAAAGTCTTATTTCTTTTAATTTGGCTGGAATGAAAAAACTATCTAAAAAATGTAAAATCCATGGATTCTATTTTTATAATAATAATAATAATAATAATAATAATAATAATAATATTAATAATAACAATAGCATTATTATTATTATTATTATTATTATTATTATTATTGCAGCAGTTGTTGTTATTATTATTGTTTTAAATGTCAAATTGTAAGGGTCTAATGAGGTCAAGTGACAGAAAATTTAATTATTCCCGTATAATAATTATCATTTTCATAATTGTACATGCCTGTGCATGTTTTGTCTCTTTTTTCCTCTGTTGTGGCTCATTTGTATTTTACCCTCCAAAATTACTTTCACGTTTTCATATTTTTTCACAATTTCCCAGTCAGTCTCCTAACTCCAAGCAAGTTAACATTTAGACTCTAAGTGCCACAAAAAACAACAACAACAAAAAAACACACCAAATTTCATATAATTTTAAAAGCACAAATACCTAAGTAAATATTAAGTAAATGAGCATACATCTCATTTTCTGGTCTCTACAACTGTCCTATTTAATTGTCACAAAAACTCTTGGTTCCTTTAAGTGCTAGCTTTTAGAAGAGAGATCCACCAGGAAGCATTAAATAAGTTTACAGATCTTAGAGTAACTCTTTTTTGGAATTTGAGTTCCTCTAATAACTTTCAAAGTGCTCCGAGGTCTTAGTGTAAGGAAACAGTGACTCAAGAACCTCAGTATTGACAAAAAGTGCTTCCAATTACCCCAATTACTGCAAAAGGGTCCTGCAAGTACTGCAAAGACTGTCAGTGGTTCCTCAAGGAACCCCTTTTTGAGAGAAAGAGCTTTGAGGCACTAAAAATGCATTATGAAGTTCCTTGAGTACTCAACAGGGTATTTGAAGCACCTTTACTTTTTACAGTGCATTGTGGTCAATATTATTCGCCCCCTTAAGCAATATTAGTTTTGGATTGTCTCCAGAACAAACCACTGTTATACAATGCCTAACTTTACCCTAATTAACCTAGTTAAGCCTTTAAATGTCACTTTAAGCTGAATACTAGTATCTTGAAGAATATCTAGTCAAATATTATGTGCTGTCATCATGGCAAAGAGAAAAGACATCAGTTATTAGACATGAGTTATTAAAACTATTATGTGCTGAAATGTGTTGATAAAAAAAATCTGCTCTACCAAAAAGACTTGTAATATATTTGAAAAAGTATATATTTTTACAGGAGGGTGAATAATTTTGTCTTTAACTGTATAACTCACGGGGGCCTCACGGTGGCGCAGTGGGTAGCACAATCGCCTCACAGCAAGAAGGTCGCTGGTTCGAGCCTCGGCTGGGTCAGTTGGCATTTCTGTGTGGAGTTTGCATGTTCTCCCCGTGTTGGTGTGGGTTTCCTCCGGGTGCTCCGGTTTCCCCCACAAGTCCAAACACATGCGCTATAGGGGAATTGGGTAAGCTAAATTGTCCGTAGTGTATGAGTGTGAATGAGTGTGTATAGATGTTTCCCAGTGATGGGTTGCAGCTGGAAGGGCATCTGCTGCGTAAAACATATGCTGGATAAGTTGGCGGTTCATTCCGCTGTGGCGACCCCAGATTAATAAAGGGACTAAGCCGAAAAGAAAATGAATGAATGAATGAATGTATAACTCACGTAAACCGGTAGCTCTTCAGCCGTCAGGCAAACAGGTTTGTACGTCTCTACTGCTGCCTTCCAGGTAATTTGAAGCTCTTCCTGAAATAAAGATTTCACTCAGTTTTAGAAGTTTAATCAAATTATATAATGGATGTTTTTCATTTTCTGTCCAACCTTTGACTTGTTTTTCTCAGTCAGACGAGCTTCTCCGATAAACTTTGGCAGTTTTCTTCTCATGATCTTGTCCAGGATTTCTCTGGATTCCGTCAGATTAGGAGAAGTGGAGGACAAGATCTGCTCAAAGATCTCATCTGGCAAAATAATGGAAATGATGAAATTATTTTTATAACAATAACAGATTAATGTGTGCATTTACTATGGGCAATCTGCTGAGTTTGAACCACTGAGTGTCTTGAAAATGTTTTTGGTCTTTTTCTTTTGTCCTTGAGCATCTCGGGAGCCTTGCTGTCTATGGAGGATGAGAGAGCTCCAGGATTTCATCTAAAATATCCTCATTTGTGATTTGAAGATGAACAAAAGTCTCTGGGGATGGAACAACTCTTGGGTGAGTTATTAATAACAAAATTGTCATTTTTTGGTGAACCAATGCTTTAAATACACAGGGGAGTGAATAGCAATAAAGAAACAAGTGTGTGGGTAAATGAAGGTGGGAAACACAGAACAAGGAGACATCGATCACCAGCGTAGCAGGTTATTCAGAGTCATGTCCTGCACATTTCCTACTCATACTGCCTTTTGTAACTGCCTTTTGAAGTTTTAATTGTCAATTTTCTTTGTGCTACAGTCGTCGCTCTTCTCTGATTTGTATGTAAGATATAAGATTTAAAAGATTTGTGATATTCACATATAAAACCAAGTGCCTTTGTTATTCTGTAAAACACTGCTCCTCAGTGGTGGAAAGATTTTTTTTACAACAAATTAATGTTTTTACTTTACCACTATACTTAAGTACATATTCTATGTATCTGCACTTTATCGTACTTTTTTATTTTAGTACACTTTTACTTTTACTTTTACTCCACTACATTTTCTGAATGAAGATAGTGATGTTTAATATATGAACAAGTTTGATTTAATAGGTTCACAAATTACGCTGAACAATTAACTTGTGTATTGGACCGACATCTGCTCACGAAAGTGAGGCTCCAGTAAATGATTCTCTGATTCAGATGATCTATTCAGAGTGAGTCTCTGGTAAATGATTTACTGATTCAAGTGATCTGTCAGAGTGAGTCTTCAGTAAATGATTTTCTGATTCAAAGGCTCTGTCAGAGTAAGTCTCCATTAAATGATTCACTGATTCAAATAATCTGTTCAGAGTGAGTCTCTAGTAAATAATTCACTGATTCAGATGATCTATTCAGAGTGAGTCTCTGGTAAATGATTTACTGATTCAAGTGATCTGTCAGAGTGAGTCTTCAGTAAATGATTCTCTGATTCAAGTGATCTGTCAGAGTGAGTCTCCAGTAAACAATTCACTGATTCAAATGATCTGTTCAGAGTGAGTCTCTGGTAAATGATTCACCGATTCAAGTGATCTGTCAGAGTGAGTCTCCAGTAAACAATTCACTGATTCAAATGATCTGTTCAGAGTGAGTCTCTGGTAAATGATTCACTGATTCAAATGATCTGTCAGAGTGAGTCTCCAGTAAATAATTCACTGATTCAAACGATCCGTTCAGATACTGACTCTGAAGTAAAAAGAATCACTGATTTTACTGAACTAAATGGGGTTCATAATGTGAATCTGGATTCGCATGTTTTGACTTGGGGTTTCATGAATTATCAGTGTGGTTTTTGACCATGACACGTTTCAGTAATTCAACTTTCTTGCAAAATAAACATTCATCAGTAAGTACATTTACTTCTAATAAGTAAGTAAATTAAAAATCATAGTCAACTCATACTCAAATAATATTCCTAAGGATGACTTTATACTTCTACTGGGGTAATATTTTATTAGGGTATCTACAAGTGACTGATTTGTGCACGTTGCCATAACTGCTTCTATAGTTTAAACACAATATATAGCTTTCTTTTACAGCTGACCTGTAAGTTTGCAGTAATCCTCCACTGACTTTATGGCTTCAGATATTTTCAGCATATCTGTAGGTCTTTCTTTGTGAAGGTCACGATCAGCAAGTAAAAGTGCTTTAGCAAACCTGATGCATAAAAAAGAACATTGTTATAATCATAAACAACTGAAGCATTTCAGTCAAATGCCAGTAAAATGCTGAATTTGTGAAACACCCTGTAAAAGAGGAATAGCGATGGGGGGTGGAGGTATGATGTTAAAGACCTCGAATACAGTCAGAGAAACTCACATGTCTTCAATGATATTCCCGATCTTGTGTTGATAGGCCTGGCGATGGAGTGTGTATCGAGTGCGAAACATGTCATAGACATTATCAGCCTCCTGTCAGACATAAAAACACAGAGCTCCAGATTTTATAAAGCCAAATTCAGGAATATCTGATGTATTTAGTCATTTAGTGGGCGCTTTCGTCCAATTGAGGAGGCATTCAGCGATTCAACAAGAAGAGGCAATACACACAACAAGTGCTGATTATACAGAGGAACTGTTCATGCTCAGAGAATTAAGTGCTAGAGTTAGGAAGGGGGGGGTGTATAGAGTGTTTCTACAGGTGGTTTGTCAAGCCCACTCACTTCATAAATGTACAATGTTGTTTTTATATGGAGTGATTTGTAAGAAAGTGTCTGGTGTAAATGTGCAAAACTGGTGCAAGTGTGGGTTAAAGTGTCAGAGAGATGAAAGAGTGTTTCTTCTACAGGTGGTTTGTCAAGCCCACTCACCTGTGAGAGGCACACTCAGAATTGTTCATGTTTTGTGGTTGATATGTGGTGGGGGATGATCACAGGGGTTCAGGTGATCGCAGAAGATTAAAGTAAATGTATTATGTCTAAATAAAGTGTGTAAAGTAAAGTAAACATCAATGGTAAAGTGTCTAAATAATTCGTAGTGGTTTCACTTTAATGCTGTGGGAACTCATCTGTAAAAGGTTGTGTGAATTTATATTTTAACACAAGTTGCCCATAGATTGTGATTTATGGGTGGTTTTCTGTTTATTTACACTTTTGAATTCCAGTGGGACCCTGACCTTCTCCAGTGTTTTGTGTTTATTTGCGGTTGTGAACTGCATTATGGGATGTTGATCTCTGCTCTGTCCACTTTTCATTTGGAAAAATTCTCTACAGTTTAAGAAAGTGACTTTTACTGACAGTTTAGTAGTTTGAAATAATATAATGCATAATATCTAGAGAAATAATTGTGTGAAATAACAGAAAATGTGCTGCAGTTTATTACAAGGTTTCTGTAGCGTAATATACAACACCAACACACACAATATAGCACTGCAAACTATTACTAATGACAATAAAAGTCACTTTTTACAACTTTTCAAGGTTAAAATTTGTTGGAAGAAAGATCAAGATCCCATAATGCAACTCAGAAGCATAAATAAACAGGCAAAAATAAAAACATGAATCACAAAAAAATGGAAAACTGCTCATTTACGAAGGTTTTTTTTTACAGTTGGTCACAAAATGCAGTACAGAAAGCTGATACTTTGCTGCCTCCACTTTTTCTATACTTTGAATTCAATTCATCTTTGAAATTAACTGTAGCTAGAAAGCGAACGAAAGCGATGTATCGTGTACCTTGTCTCTGAAGCAGATGTGCTTTCTTCCATTCACTACACAAACTCGAGCAAATTTCAGCAGTCGGAGATGATCGAAGCTGTTTCGAATGCCAAGGTGATGACAGTCTCTGAAAAATTTGATTAAACATACAATCGGTAGATAAATAATGTGTATGACTATTTGGCTCTGACTGCATTTGTTTATAGCTGTCTCTCTTTATTAACATAACAAAATGAGGAAAAGCTGTCGGGCTGTCGAGTATCTAAAACACAAGAATGAATTTATTATATTATATATTTTTTTACTGTTAGAATTACTATTATAATTAAACTCTTTACCGTGCAAAATAGTCCCATTTGTCCACATCAATGCCGTTTTGTTTATTTGCCACAATCTCGTAGAGGAAGGATTTCTCTACATTTCTGCCCTTGTATGCCCACTGAAAAAAACAAAACCAAATGTCTGTTTCACTTCAGCTTTTTACACTAAAGGCTGATTCATTTTTATGCTCACACTTTCTCTGAATGTACACTATTAACAAACCATTCACTAAGACTTTTAGCTTAATAAACTACTAATTAGCTGCTTATTAATAGTTAAGGTAGTAGTTGGGTTTAGGTATTGGGTAGGATTAGGGATGTAAAATAAGATCATACTTTTATAAGTGCTAATAAACAGTTAATATCTTAATAATATGGAGGTAATAAGCAAGTAGTAAATGGTGAGAACTGTTACTAAAGTGTTACCATTTTTATTGATATCATTATATACCTCAACACCTGAGGTTTTTGCCCCTTCGATTAACTCTTTAATGAAGATGACGTCGTTATCATCGAGTCCATGTTCCTTCAACACCTCGTCATTTAGACTCTTTACAATGCTGTCAAACATCTGTACTGACATCTGCTCATGCTGCACGGAGACCGAAAGACAAATCGTACATCATAAAAACATATTATATATGACAGACATCGGTTATACTGTGAACAATATATGTTAATGAACAGTTTCTGTATTGTGTGTGTTTTGGGTTTATTTGCGGTGGTGAATTGCATTAAGGGATGTTGATCTCTGCTCTGTCCACTTTTAATGCTGAAAATTCAACTCTACAGTTTAACAAAGTGACTTTTACTGACATTTTGGTTGTTTTAAATAATATAAAGTATAAGTATAATAATGTATAAATAATATCTAGAGAAATAAGTGTGTAAAATAACAGAAAATGTGCTGCAGTTTATTACAAGGTTTCTGTAGCGTAATATACAACATCTACCCAGATAATACAGCTGTCATGATCACCAGCGATCAGGGACTTTTGAGATCGCTGGTGAACTATACATCATAACGAACTACATTTCCCAGCACACACACCCGGTCTCCACTTACACTGATCACTTCCGCAGCTGCAACCCGTTCACTACAGAATTGTTTGGACTATAAATATACCCTGCACCCGTCTTGTCTTTGCTCTGTCGTTATATGTCTTCATGATTTCCTAGTCCTGTTTCTGTTGGTATTGTATAGTTTGTTATTGCTTATGTTTTGTCCTAGTTCTCGTTATTAGTTCAAGCTTTGTTATTTTGTTATTTTTATTTTTGCACGATGTCCTGTTTTGTAAGATGACTCACCATTAAATGCACATGGATCCTACCTTTTGTCCCGTCTGCAATACCTCCCGGTAACGTGACAACAGCACTGCAGACTATTACACATGTGCAGAAAAGTCACTTTTTTACAACTGTTCAAGGTTCAAATTTGTTGGAAGAAAGATCAAGATCCCATAATGCAATTCAGAAGCAGAAATAAATGAGGAAAAACAAAAACATGAATCATAAAATACAGAAAACTGCTCATTTTTAACAGTGCTTGAACTAACAAAGTGTTCATTGTCACCTTCCACCTTTCAGGGATATCATCAGGCAAACCTGAGAAACAGAAGCAGGTGGTTTGTAAAACATATTATGTACTTAAAGTCTTTTATGCTCATTGACCAGATATACAGTTATAGGTTCTGCTGGTCTGAATGTACTGTACAGTATCAGCACCGTAAAAAAATGTTACTGCCATATTTGTTTGTAGTTAAATCAAATTAAATGTTCAAATCATCCCAACTTACATCAATCAAACTGACTCAAAATATGAAGTTAAACTTTGTGTAACTTAAAAACATTGATTCACTTATTAAAATAAGTTAAAGCACATAAAACATTTTTGCTGTCTTCAATTTTTGCCTTTAATTTTAATTTTGTTTTGTTTTTTTACAGTGGAATGACTGAAGTTGCCATTACCTTTTGATATCTTTATTTTTTTGGCTTCAGGAATAACCAGGGCATCAAATACATGTGAAAGTGGGCCATGACCTACAAAATACACACACTTTTGTGAAAGATTTACACCATTAGACCATAAGTCATTTCATGTATATATTTTTACCATGCATAATAACTACCCAGCATGCACCTTGATGTCAAATGACAAAAAACCTGTCAAAAATGCAAATCAATTTGATGTCAAAACCTTGACATCCATTTGACATCCATATATTGATGCCCTTTGACCACCAAAGTAAAGACACAAAGTATTATATTTTTATTATAATATAATATTCATTTAAAAGCTTTGATTGCAAATTACAAGTTTAGACTGGATTTTGTTCCATACAATGCATGTAAACTACCTTGATGTCAAAATAACATCATATTGGCATCTAACATTGGCGTCAAAAATCAATTACTGGACTGTCCTGTGACCGATTTGATGTGTTTTTTGATGCCAATGTTAGATGTCAATATTTTTAATGTCTTTTTAACATCAAGGTGCCAACTGGGTTAGAGTGATTATGGATTTAATACTACAGTAACTTCATTTTTTCTTATTTATATACATAAAAAAATGGTATTCAGGTTTTGGCAGGCATTGCTTTTGGACAATACAGTATATCTGATTCATTTATGGCTTCACAATGAACAAAAATATAAAGAACAAAATATTTAAAGCAAAATATGTAGTATATTTAGTAGAATCTGAGCCTATCAAATGAGTTTACTTGAAACTGTTTTACAGAAATGTTGCAGCAATTTAAACCTTCCAGACATCATTTACATAAATTTGAATATTTGCATGATTTTCACTTGTGAATTATAACTCCTCACCCAAATCATGGCACAGACCAGCGATCTGAACACACAGAAAATCCTGTTTGGTGACTTTGAGCTCTGGCTGATTGTCATGAAGACTCTTGACCAGGCGTCCGGCTAAATACGCCACACTGAAATACACAAACAAGACGTCAGTTCATGATCAAAATGACAGAATCCTGCCAACTACTGAAACGATTCATAAAGAAACACTCCACTTTTATTTTTAAATTGCCTAATTTTCAAGTTAAACAGGTGAGTTTTGCCATTTTTTAATTCATTCAGCCGATCTCCAGGTCTGGCAGAGCACTTTTAGGTTAGCTTAGCTTAGCATAGATCATTGAATCGGATTAGACCATTAGCATCTCGTTCAAAAGAATTCAAAAAAGAGTTTGGATAATTTTCCTATTTAAAGCTTGACTCTTCTGTAGTTACATCGTGTACTAAGATTAATAAAAAAGTTAAAAGTCGCTATTTTCTAGGCCGATATGGCTAGAGGAACTATACTCTCATTCTGGCGTAGTAGTTAAGGATTTTTGCTGCCGTACCATGGCTGTAGTAGGAACAATGATATTACGCAGTGCCTGAAAATAGTCTCCAGCTAGACAACTATAGGTAACAGCGGTGCTTAATATCATTGTGATGCTGCAGCCATGGTACAGCTGCAAAGTCCTCTGATTATTATGGCAGCATATGAATTTTTTGAGTGAAATGCTAACGGTCTAATCTGATTCAATAATTTATGCTAAGCTAAGCTAAAAGTGCTCCCGCCAGACCCAGAAATTGGCTGAATGGATTAAAAAAACTAATCTGCGTGGCTGTAAAATGAGCCTATACTACTAAATAAAGTGGTGTTCCTTTAACATCTTTTTTTTTTGTTAAAATACCTAAAAATGTAGCATTGTATATCTGTCTCACCCAATGGAGTGCTCGAAGCGGTTGTGGGAAGCTCCAGGATACACCAGATACGTTCCTCCGAGCTGTTTGAGGTGTCTGAGTCTCTGAAACTGAGGAGTGTCTGTGATTTTCACCAGCAGGGGGTGCAGAGCAATGTGACCATGAATAGGATCATTGAAGATCTACAAAAACACAAAACACACCGGCTCATCAAACAAACATACAATATTATTTGTGACTCAGTCATCGTCTGACTCCAAAAATGTCTTTTGCAGATGAACTCAGAGCATTTAATCGAGTGTGTATAAGTTGCATAGTAGCAGCATGTGAGTAACTGAATCATTTACTCAACTGATTCAGTTAGAGCACAGGTGACAATTCCAGTTCCCTGAGAGCCGCAGCTCTGCACAGTTTAGTTCCAGCCCTGCTCCAACACACTTACCTGCAGGTTTCAATCAAGCCTAAAGGACTCAATTAGTTTTATCAGGTGTGTTTAATTAGGGTTGAAACTAAACTGTGCAGAGCTGCGGCTCTCCAGGAACTGGAATTGACACCTGTGAGTTAGAGCAATGATTTGTTGAGTCACTCAGGGACACTATTTTAAATAAGTTTATTTTGTTGCAAAGTAGATAGGTAAAGCGCAATTCAAGCAATTTCCCTATGGCAGTTGGTATTTAGTTTATTGTCCAAAATCAAAAGTAGAGTCATATTTTTGTCATATCACTGTAATGCAAAAAAAATAAAAAAACATACACGCACAGAGATGCATGATTATGTTTAAGCTAAAAACAAATTATCCACCTTGTGTGCTTACCTTCATTTGTTCTTTTGAGAAGTCTAGGGTGTATTTCTTCAGGATGTCTTGCAGTTCATCCGTGATCATTTCCCATAACTGCTGTTTCTCAGGCTCTGGAAAAGCATTATATTTTGTATCCTTTATGTGCAATATATAATGTAAATTATTTCCATTTCCTCAGTTTCTAAACCAAGTAAACACTTGCATTTGCACAAGCAAAAAATGAACTTATAGTGGTTGTGTGTGTGTATCGGACGTGACAATCAGATTACATCAGTGTGTGTTTTAATGCTAATAACTCAACTTTACAATCATCAAACCGTAAGGGTTAAATAATTAGATTTCTTATAATTTAATTTTTGCATATTATTTTTATTATTGATATTTTATTATATTATTATGTTTTAAAGCAGAAGTTTAAGAAAATGATGTTTTGACTATGCCCTTTTGTCATCATTTTCATTGTTAAATCTATCAGGATTTCTGGCTTGACAGCTAGTGTAATGACTTGAGTAATATGCTGTTTCATTTTGAACGTATCTAATGCATTGTAATTAAATAACAAAACATAAACAAAAACACTGTCTTATTCCAACTTGACATTGTTTGTACCTTTTACATCAAGTAGCAGATCAAAGAACCAAAAACTAATTTCTATCATTATGCTAATGAAATGCCTTAGACTTTAGAAAGATTTAAATAAAAGGAAAATGCATGAGAGTTCATTTATACCACAAACAGCAGTAAATAGACTACCACCTTCTGTGATTCATTTAAATACTCGGTCACACTTTATTTTGATGGTCCGTTTGTTGAATTTAAGTTACATTGCATCTACATGCCAACTAATTCTCATTAGATTATAAGTAGACTGTTAGGGTTGGGGTTAGGGTTAGTGTAAGTTGACATGTACTTGCAAAGTTTCTTATAGTCAGTTAAATATCTGTTGAAGGAGCAGTATCAGCAGATATTAAGCAGACAGTCTACTAATACTCAAATGGATCATCAAAATAAAATGTTACCAAATACTCTCCTCCCATAATGTATGCATGTGAAAGGGAAACTCCTACAAATAATACACATATTCAGTCTGCAGTAAATCCTCACAGCATTTTCTTTTTAAGCCAAAAGAGTGTTTGCACTGATGTTAGAAAATCTAGTCCTTGAAGAGCAATTTTGTAAACTTATATTTATATGGTTTGTAAATCTATTATCACCTGTATTTCCTTACCTTCACTTGCATCATAAGACTTTTTCAGGTCCTGGAGACTTTTCCTGTGCTCAGAGAGATCTTTTCTGCTTTGTTCAGCTCGGGGCATCTTCTCTTTTGGCTTGTTTCTGTGAGTAGTTAAAAATGGAGAGAATGGAGATGTGTAGAACTGCTTAAAGATTTGACAGATTCACAGCTCTAGTCACTGAAACACATGAGGAAAGTCTCGTCTTTCACATGTGAGGCTGTGTTTCAGACTCAGAGTCAGATCAGAGCTGCTGCTGCTGCAAACACTGGATGAGGAGCAGCTGATCACACACCCACATTTACTGGATGGTTCTGGTAAATGGATTTGTCAATCAACTACCTTAGTTGGGTGATCCTGTTTGGCAAGTATATTAAAATGCAATGCAAATACTACTAGATGCAATGTAAAAGTTAAAGGGTTGTACATGCAAAAATCAACATTCAGGTCAGCTTTTACTTTCCTCATGCATGTGTGTCTGAAAAAAACAAAAAACAATATATATATATATAATATTTTTTAGTATATATTTATAGATCTGTCAACACTAACATTTCTCAAACCTATTTTTCATCATTACACTGACTTAAAATGATGCTTCAACTGTGTGCTATGACAAGAAAAAAAATAGTGAGACTAAAATAGATGATATTAGCAGACCTTTAATTTGGATTAGGAACAAACACACCATAAACATTTTGTGCATCTTAAAACACACAGACATCAAAAATCAAGTATCTCAACGATGGTGACGTGCTTCATGCTGCACTAAACAATCATGGGTACACATTTGACCCAGCACGTCATGATTTTGCCAAGTACGATGCGATCCTGGATTAACATCTATGTTAACATCTATATTAACTATCTATCATTTTGTTGGAAAAAATCCATACCTATTCCCCTAAAACCAACCATAACTGTAAATTATTCCCAAAATCAGAGGGGAATAATAGTTGGATAACACTCATGTAGAAGTGCATAACCTACAGTAACCATAAGCCTAAACTTAACACAAACGGTAAATTTATCCCTTAATTCTGATTGGAATGTTGTTCCCGGATCAACATGTTACTCCAGGAATATGTCCTACTTGGTGAAATCAGGTTGGCGATTTGACCCAACAATGGGTTACGACAACCCAGCATTTTTTTTGTGTGTTTTTAAAGTTATGGACCATAACTTTTTCTAACTGCATCTCTGTTTAATGTGTGTCGTATTTTTCTCATATTTATTTTGTGTTGTCACTTTATGTACACTGGAAGCTTCTGTAGCCAAAACAAATTCCTTGTGTGTGTAAGCACACCTGGCAATAAAACCGATTCTGATTCTGATTATTAATTTAAAAAATGGTATATTAATAGCGTCTTTCAGTGACATATTAAACTGAACTGAATCAGTTTTAATCTAAAACTACACCAGCCTGAGATGCTGAATATATCCGACAAATTGTATTTTTCTTCATGTAAAGTGGCTTTGGCATAATGTATATTGATTAAAGCGCTATAGAAATAAAAGTGACCTGAATATCTGCGGTTCATCATGTTCTTGTCCTCACTTACTGTAATTATTTATTTCCGTGAAACATTCCATATCTTTTTTTTATAACCTGCTCAGCTGCGTATTTTATATAGGTGTTGCTGTTTTTGAGGACAACATGAACACATAACAGACCTTAAAAGGAAAACTATGTAACTTCACTGTTCATTATAGGTGTGTTTGATGTGACAGATGAAGTCCTGAATGCAACAAAACAACACCTATCAAAAATACGCACCTGAGCAGGTTCGGGCTGCAAAGTGTGGATTAGGCTATCAACGAAACAATTCTGTTGATGACTGTATGTCAAACAGGTTCAGTGTAAATGCACATTTGGGTTTCCATTATGAACTTTCGTTTTGTTGTAGATATTTATTTGCAAATGATTCAAATAATCTATGTTGCGTGACATAAAATAATCGGAGACCGTGAATAATAATAATAAAACATTTGTTTACATTTACGTGTATGTTTGCATTTATTCACGGACCAGTTTGTTTGGCCGATACAACGAAATGCAAACACATGCGATTCTTGGCAAGAAAATAAATAGAGGCAGGGATATTTTGCACAGTGTATTTAATCTTAATTGAAAAATAACAGTTTAGATCAAGTAAACTGACAGAACACGAAACAGAAATCCTATGTTATGAATATTAAAGTTTGCACAAATGTAAACAAAAGTAGGCTACAGATCTTCTGTTCCTTCGTTAAACAAGAGCTGGATTCTTATGCATTATACAAGACTCTATCAGACGTTGACACATTCACTTCTAATCGCGTCCTGTCCATGTTAACATCTCCGTGTAAGTGTTTGCTCTCTTCATAATAACTTGCGCACCATTTAAACGTGACGAGCTCAAAGCGAATATAATAAATAAATACAAATCAGTTGTTATTCATGATTTAATCAAACAATGTCAGTAGACTCTAACTATTTAGTCAGATTAAGCATTTTTCTTTTAATTCGTATGCGTTCCTGGAGGTCTCTTATTAATATTGAGGAAAATTGTCTTTAAAGTTGTCCAAATTATCCTCTTAGCAAAACAGTGCAAAGTTTCAATATATTTTGGGAAGGAAAATCTTCATAGAACATGATATTAATCTATTTAATATTCTTATGATTTTTTGCATAAAATAATTTAGACTCATACAATGTATTTTTGCCAATTATCACGTCACGTGAAACGTATTGTGTGTTCAGTGCTCCTCAAACAGTAGATTTAACGGGATAAAATAGAGCTTAACGCATTATAAAAGGTCTAGGCCTACAATTATGAAAAATAGAGCACATCTTGCATGGCTTTTTTTTTCTTTCTGTTATATTATATATATATTATAGCCCATTCTTTAGCCCATAGTTCCTTTTAAGCACTGTTATTATACAGCAACTGATATTATTTACCCCCTCAGTTCATGTGTGTCACATTTACAATTAATAAAAATTAAATAATTCAGTTATTTAAGCTTTTATCTTAAAACAAACACAAACACGGAAGAAAAAAAAAAGATGTATGGTGCTTTAATTAAAAAACCTCTGCACACTTCTTCAGCTCTTCATTAACACCATCCTCATTTGCAACGACACAAGAAGAAGCAAAAAGACAACAGATTTGAAAGAAAATCTATTTCTGCACCGACGACAGGTGAGACAATTCTGTCATGTAAAAAATTGTATCAGAAATTTCAAGGCGATTATTTAAAAAAATCCACCAATATATTTTGCATTGCAATGAGAGAATAATTCTGTTAATTATAATAATAGTATTATGAATAGTTAATATTTATATATTAATTTAATAATAATTACATTTTTATCTTTATGAAGAGTAAGATGCATTGTCTGACTAAACTAAATGCATCAAATTAATAGCTCAAACTGTTAAACATATTTTAATTCATTATATTCCCATTTAAATAGGATTAAATCGTGTGATTTCAAGCAAAGGTGATAAGTCTACAACTGTTGATATATATTTGTTTACAATAGTAACCCATATGTTATAGCAAAATGGTAAATATATATACATATTTTTAAAAAAATCAGACAGCTGAATGAGATCCAAAAGTTTACGTTCATATAATTATTAATCACCTGTTTCTAAATGGTCTGTCTCTAAAAGTGAGGGGGACATATCCCCCCCGTCCCCCCCGGTTGCTACGCCCCTGCTTACAGGATCCCTGTACTTAAACAGAAAAATAAAAACAAAAAATATAAATACAAAACAAATATTCATACTATTTTAATATTACAAAATAGGGTAAATTTACAAATTTAACCCCCTGCAGTGATTGTTTCGGGTCACTTTTCACGCAAAAAAGCGCTTGTTCTCCCATAAATAGATTTTGATGAGTTCATTTTTATATGCACAAACAACAGCAGCCTAAACAACAGGACATCGTAGCCTAATTTTACCTGCAGTGCTTCTGTAAGAGGAATACATTCATTTAAACACGAATATCTTTCACTTGATAAAAGTATGTTGCTGTCTAATAGCATCGTCATAGCCATGTCATTTTTGCGACGCGCTCTTTAATTTCAAGATGATGGCACTAAGGACAGCATATGCTTTTTAAATTTGACATAGGCCTGTAAAATGTCATTAGATGTCACTTTTCACTTCAGTAAAGCATAATCGCGAATTCGAAAGTGAAAGAAAAACCGTTCAAAGGTGTTCCGTTTTGTCAAGTTTTCAGCTTAATTGTCCAACATCTTTACAGTCTTTAAAATAACAGTCTTTAAAAAAAACAGTCTTTAATAAAAGGACGCATAATTTTGCTTGGGGAAATGAATATGCAGTGTCTCAGCGTCCACATAAACACAGTATCTGGCTGTCAGTCTTTGACACGCAATGCTTTTTAATACGCACACCGAACCCCACTCCCAACCCTACCCCTCACGGTGACGTCACTAGCTCTATGACTGCATTGTGTCTGACACTTGCAGTTTCAGCTTGCTTAATCAAAGCCGCATCCAGACTTTGCTCCTCAGCGCCCCCACACCTTGATGCTCATGACAAGAATAGCATGTGTAGTAGTCTTTTTTAAAAAAAGTGAGATGTAAATCGCCGTCATGCATGAATGGATGATATTTTTGCACTTTTACACATAATAATCCATGATCACATTACACAATAGCCTACTGAAATCGCACGTCAAAAGAACACATTGTCATTATGTTTTGAGACCCCCCAAAATTTCACAAATCATATTTTCATGGGAGCCCATATGTCTTAATTAGCTCCCCCATATTTCGGAAAGATCTAAGCAAGGTCCTTGCTTAATGATCCTAATGATCCTAAAATGATTTGACAGATCCTGGATATTTAATCCTGATAACATCACCTCTGGTGCCAGGGACAAATAAAGAAAAAGAAAAACGGGACAAAAACAGAGATATTTTTATAAATTAATAATGCTCAAACTAATAAACTGAGATCAGATTGGTAATAAAATGAGTTGAAGGCTAATGGTTGAATTATCATTGTGAATGAAATGTGCTATATAAATAAACTTCCCTTGCCTAGTCTAAAAGCTTAAAGCAGTGTAATAATATGAGTTCGGAGTTCCAGACATCTGAGATTTTGATTCATTTTTTTTCACATGCTAATGTTTCTTACCTTTATGTAGCTCTTTGGGGATTCGTGCTGCTTGTAATTTGAATGAGCTATTTAGTACGGTTTGCTGGACTAGACAAAATTTTAGGGAAAACTTAGGTAAGAGTTTTAGGTTAATTATTATTTTTTGCAACCATAAATTAGAATAGATAATATTCCCAGAACGTTGCAGGGGCCTTATTTTAAAAGTGAAATTTAATTTAGAAAATTAAAGAGACTTATATTTGCTGACTGACTATTGTTAATGGTCCCTTTATTGAATAATCATAAAATGTACAGAAATCATAAACGTTTCTATCCCACATGACTCTGATCTATGCTTTCCGAGGCATGCATTTTTCCCCCGGTGGAAAGATTTTTTTTGAATATATGTGAATAAATTTTGTGTTCAAAAATTCTTTATTTAAAATAACCTATGCAGAATGTTCTCTCATGGTTATTTTTTAGTTTTTTATGCAACCATAAAATACATTACACATACATACAATGTTGTAGGGTGGTTATTTAAAAGATAATTTAATATAGAAAACAGAACATTGCCTCAAAGTTATTTCTTGGTATTTATAAAATAACCATCCTGCAACATTCTGGGAACAATATTTTATTTTTTGCAAAAAATACAACTTAAAAAGGATGTTTCCCTTGTGTTATGTTTTGGTTATTTAAAAAAATATATATCAAAATGGGAACAGAAAACTAACATTAAGTGAATGTTATGTGTTTGTGTTATATGAGTGAGAAATATATTGAACATTTTTAGCTGTTTTGATTTATCAAAATGATAAATTCTATAAAATATCTTAATTTCCCTTTAGAGAAAAGACACATAATAGCAGTTGCAGTTCTGCAAAACATACAGAAAGACTCATCGAAAATGCCAAAAGACATCAGAAAGGCAAGTAAAGCATTAAACCTACTGTATAGCATATGACTGATGTTATTAGTACATATAAAAGCATCTCCGTAATTTTTCATTAAACACCAATGATGTTTTTGAAGTTTACATGATGAAGTTTACAGAGATTAAACTATATATATATACAAGAATGCTGCTGATGTTTGAATAGACACTTGTGTTTAATAGACTGAATATATATATATATATATATATATATATATATAGTTTTTAGGTTAACATATAGCTGAAAATGTATCTTTGTATCATAAGAATGACATTTCACAATGCATTCACAAACAAAACTAGGTTTTCAAAGACCCTGTTCATGGGCACATAGAGCTGCACCCCCTACTGGTGAAGATGATCGACACTCCAGAGTTTCAGAGACTCAGGCACATCAAACAGCTCGGGACCAAATATCTGGTGTTTCCCGGTGCCACTCATACTCGATTTGCACACTCCATTGGGTAATTTATTCCTGTATTCAAGGCTGAACATTTGTATTCTTTTATCTTGAAATATACTGATATAGTTTGTGTCTGTTAGTGTGGCACATTTAGCTAGATGTCTGGTGGAAACTCTACAGAAGAATCAGCCAGAGCTTGACATTACTGAGAGAGACTCCCTGTGTGTTCAGATTGCAGCTCTGTGCCATGACATGGGTGAGTAACACAAACAATAAAGTGCATATTTACACAGAAAATACTCAGATAAATCACTAAAAGCACACAATTGTGTTATATTGCTTTTTCCCTTTTTAATTAAGTGTATGATTTTTTTTAATTTTATTTATTTAAATCTTTTTTTTTAGGTCATGGTCCGTTCTCTCATTTGTTTGATGGCATGTTCATCCCTGAAGTTCAGCCTGGTAAGAGCTTGAGTTTTCATGCTAAAGTTATTTCAGATTTGTGTATAGCAAGCAATACTTAATACTACTCAAATGTAGTCAAATTTTGTCACACTATATCATGGTGCTGGTGCTTTGGCAGCCCCGCTATACAGTACCTAATAAATGTCTGCTTGCCACATGACGAATCAGTTGTTGAAACCAGGCAGTAGCCAGTGTCACACTTGTTTCTTAAGATGCATACCAGAGGACCAAGAGCAATAGTGCTTAGAGTAGTGGCACTGGCATATAACTTCTTTGTTCCCTCCTTCGGGAGATGTACCTCTTCAGTCGAGAACTCTGCGTTATGACGAAATGTCATTATGGAGAAATGTGTATAAAGCACCACAGCAGCTGAATCTGCCTTGCATTTAGTCAGGTGTTTGCCAAGCAAGTAGCATTTAGGCTAGGGATTTTAGAGATACGACAATACGTTGGTAAATCGTGTCAGTCCCAGAGGGCAAGGATGCTGCAGAGGTCACTCACTACATAAAATAAGGGAAACACTGTGACAATACACCCATATGGGCTAGCCCTATCCAGGTGGAGCGCTACATATGACTAAAATGTTTAGCTGGTAGGGAAGCTATGGGTCCACCTATGGAGTGGGAACTCATTGTGGCTGACTAATGCATATGGGATCACTAAGTGGGGATCACACATAGCTGGCACCAATCCCCTGAACACTGGTTGACCAAATTATCATATCAGACAACGTAATGGGCCAAGCACTTGGCTCCTCCGCCAAGTCAGATGTTGGTGGTCTCAGAGAAACTCTCTAGGGTTAACCAGACAGGGAACTTAGTAGCTGAGTGAAATAAGATCATGTATCTCCGGGTTAGGGAATAGCATTCTCGAAAGCGAGCTTAGCTAAACCAGCTCCACTCAGAGATTGTAGAATCTCAAAAATGTGTTAGGTGTCGTCCAGCCCACAGCACTACAGATGTCTGTTATAGAGGCGCCGTGTGCATACCCCCGGGAGGATGCGACACTCCTTTCTGAGTGCACGCTCAGCCCTGAGGGACATGGCTTGCTATGGTATTAATATGCAAGGGTGATGGGATTCACTAACCAGTGAGCCAACCTCTGTTTGCATACGGCACTTCCCTTCTGCCGACCACCATAACAGATGAAGGGCTTCTCAGAGGATCTTACGCTCTGAGTATGGTCCACAGTCTAACTTACCCTGGAGGAAAGATAGCACAACACTGATTTGACATGATTGGGGGTCTTCTTTCTAAAGGGTCTCTGCAAATAGCCTCACTGGGGTAAATGTATATTTGCGCAGGCCCCTGTACCAGATATGAGCCAGCGTATCTATGCCAAAAGGAGCCTTGGTCAGGGAATAGAAGAACTGGCAATGGGTGCATTTGGGAGAAGAAAACAGATCGACCTGGGCTTCTCCGAAATGCTCCCATATCAGCTGGACCACACCAGGGTGGAGTTTCCATTCTCTCAGTAGCATAAGCAATCCTGTGGGAATGTATACCACTCATATGGTTGATATTCAGCACTGTAGCCGTGCTGTCTGACCTGACTAGCACGTGTTGCTGTTCCAGCTCCAATCAGAATCAGCAGAAAGCAAGAAACACTGCCAACAGCTCAAGACAATTGTTATGCAAATACAACCACAGTCCTGTTTACAAACCCCCAGTTGCATGCTCATTTACACGGCGTACCAGTCTGAACTGGAAGCATCTGCTATTATGACAACATGTGTCCAGTGATGAGTGTACGTGCACCATGCGCACTGGCAGACCATGCCCGTGTCCTGAAGCCATCGCTGAAGTGGTCTCATATGTAAAAATTCGAGTGGCAAAATCACGGCTGCAGATAACTATATGTCCCGCTATATGGGAGACCAAGCCCAGCTCCATCCCGAGAAAGAAGAAGCTCTACCTGGGGGAGAGCCTGCTCCTCTCATGGTTGACCTGAGGCCCCAACAGGTTGAGGTGCCGGAGCACCATGTCTCTGTGCATAATCAGTTGATTCTGAGACTGAGCTAAAATAAGCCAGACAACAAGATAACTGACAATTCAAGTGCCTGCAAGCTGGATTGGCAATAGGGCACCCTCCACTAGCTGAGAAGAAAGCCAATCAGAGGAGACTGCCCGAATGGGAGGACTTTGCACTGCCATGCCCGGCCCTCCCCTGAAATTCTAAATATTCCCATATTTTGGTAATTAGGGCCTAATTAGTAAGTACTTGTAATTAGTAACCACTTGCTTGCCTATCTCACCAAACATGTGGCAGATTCAGCTGCTGTGGCACTTTACACTGATTTCCCCATGAGGTTATTCCGACATATCACAGAGTTCCTGACCGAAGGGTCAGATGTATGTACATTTTAAGTTCCGGTGCCACAGCGGCTGAATCACCAGCTGAATGCTAATTCGCACTTGGCTCCTCAGCAATAAGCCTAGCCTGCTCTCCCACAGGTGATTATAGATAGAAACTGATTATAAGTGGCTGCACCTGCGAGGAGCTGCACTTGCCAATTCATAGATATTCATTGGCCCATTTTTCTTCAGAGTTGTTGGTCAATCATAATGTCATTCAGACATAACGTCTCCATTCCCTCCTTCAGGGAACCGTATGTGCACAGTGAACCAGTCGCTTCTTATTACAGCCGCGTAACTAATCAAGACGGCTGTTTCCCCATGTGTGCTTCAGAGTGAGACACCAGTTACATTAAAGATGTCTGAATAGTGTCAAAGAGTCAGTTGATGTATCAAACCTTCCTTGTAACATATTTAATCTCTTTTCATTTCTCAGATGACATTTGGGAGGTAAGCATCATGAATCATTCATACAGATAAAAATTGAGGATTATATTTTCAGGGCTATTTTTAATTTCTGTTCAGACCACTGATCTATGCAACAACTGGTAAAATACTGTATACATAATATAGTGTCTAATAGCATCACCATCTGACAGTTCTGGATGGAATCAACATCTTGTTTCAAAGCATAGAGCCATATATAAATACAATTATATTAATTAATTAAGATACTCATATTTTGCCATTATGTTTTAGGTATAAATAAATAAATAAAGCCACTTGCTTAAAATTGCGTGAAGACATACTCATTTATATTCAGGACATTTGTGTTGTAGACAGGCAGATTTCAGATACAAAAACGTGTCTCGATAGAAGTCCAGTTCTTCAATATAGATCAGAGGTTCAGACTTTTATTTAGCCTTTTTTTGTTTGTTCCTATTGCAATTTCCTGTGTGCTTGTTTTTCACCCTGATTTGTTTCCTTGGTTTTATCAGTTTGGGATTTTTGAGTTAAATCCTTTGACTTTAATGAATACTGCCAATGATCCACCATTCTACTACAATCTACAATGCTACAATCCTTATGTTCCCCTGCAAGAGACAAATATTTAAGACAACATGCAATGACAGTCAAACTTTCTTGATAGATGTTTTGGGTCTGATGTTTATTTATGTTCACCTCAAGCATGAGAAGGCATCCGTTGACATGTTTCACCTCATGAGAAAGAAGAATGACCTGGACAAAGTGATGAAGGACTATGGACTGGATCTGAAAATAGACAACGACTTTATTGAGGAATTAATTTTGAAAGGACAAAAAGATGGCGAGGTAAACTGCTGTTAAAGATGTTCTTTCAGATGTCTTTTATCAAATTATTGTGATCAACATATTATCCATCATGCAGTGGTCAATGAAGGGCAGAACAGAAGACAAATCCTTCCTTTATGAAATAGTTTCAAATAAAGTGAATGGCATTGATGTGGACAAATGGGACTATCTGACTCGGTAAGCAGTATTTTAGATTTGTCTGGTTTTGACAAGTATAAAACAGCTAAAGTAAATTTGGCCCATAGTAAATTTATTACTGCTCCACTAGCTTTTCCATAGTTTAATTCCTCTCTTATTTTAAATGCAGAGATTGCTATTTTCTCGGCATCCCGTGTGGTTTTGACCATCAGCGGCTGTTGCAATCATTTCGTGTGTGTGAAGTGAATGGGAGGAAACACATCTGCTTCAGGGACAAGGTATAATTGCTTATTTTTGTTTATTTTATTACTTATCATGTATATGAATTGGGATGGTACTTAAGTCAAATTTATTACAGGCAATTTGTGAATTACTTGGCTACAATTTCTTTTCTTATAAAATTGTAAAGTCTGTAAAAATAAATTGTGTTAAAGCCCTCACAGATCTCTCTTTTAAATGAATATTTTCTACAGGATGCTTTACAAATATATATTTGTGCATATACATTAGATTAGTCAATAGCAAAGACAAAACTAATTAACTAATCTAACAAAAAACTCAAAGATCACAGTGCAAACTGTCACGGTTGCTTATTCACAAAGGCACGAAACACGGAATTTATCA
>CAIGQV010016576.1:0-20003 GCA_903798115.1 Danio jaintianensis
GTTTCAATACTGGTCTTAATGCTGGTTTCAATGCTGGTCTTAATGCTGGTCTTGCTGGTTTCATTGCTGGTCAGAAACAAACATGTTGCAAAATATCTTATCTGTTTAGGACGTCATGTGCAGGTCAGTTGTATTTTCTTTACCACTAATATGCAGTTTGCAAAAAGTGTTGAAATAGTGTAGTGCCACGACTATCCATATCAGTCATATTAGTAAAATAATGGACTTAGACTTTATGTAAATATTTTATTGAAAATATAATGCTTAAATTATTTATAGTAAAACTGTAACTATGAAAAGACACAGCAACAAACTAATGCAGAACACCGCTTTTGGCCAAATTTGGGGCTTGTAGCATTAAGCCTAGGAGGAGATAAGACGGAATAATAATAATAATAACAATATGAATTTGTTTAAATAGTTTCCCAGTGTTGGGTTGCAGCTGGAAGGGCATCTGCTGCGTAAAACATATGCTGGATAAGTTGGCGGTTCATTCCGCTGTGGTGACCCCTGATTAATTAAAGGAACCAAGCCAAAAAGAAAATGAATTATTGAATATGTTTAAATAGAATAAGAGTATGTTGGCTTGAGAAAGTTAGTTATGTGTGAGTCTGTGATTGACAGATGCGTAGTCACAGTGAGTCTCGTCCTTATTTAAGGCGATTGCAGCTTCACCGAGAGACTCTTCATGCTTCTGGAAACTGACGGAAGCGTACAGAAGCCCATCAGAGGGGATTGTGGGTAACTGGACTGTTGAACAGAGTGGAGATGAGTCTTGAATCTCTTCTTGAGCCTGTAAGAAATAAACCAGCCAAACATGAATTCTAGTTTTTAATCAGGTTCATCAGTTTCAAATCAGTTTTTAACGTCTCATCCGAAAGATGGCGCTCACTGACAATATAATGTTCCCTTCACTATACTGGGGCATTAGGACTCACACAGACCGCAGATTGAGTGCCCCCTGCTGGCCTCACTAACACCACTTCCAACAGCAACTTAGTTTTCCCATGTGGTCTTCCATCCATGTACTGACCAGGATTAGCCCTGCTTGGCTTCAGTGAGTATCCGCTCTTGGGCTGCAGGGTGTTATGGCTGTGGCAAGTTCATGGTAAAAAATGGCAGCTGTGGTTGCCAGTATTTCATCATTAAAAATACAGTACAAACCATAAAAGTGATTTCTATTTTATGGTAAACTACCATATTTCATTAATTTAGTGTTAATATACCAGTGTTTTGAAGGATAACATGTACACATCCTTTGTTACCCAGACATACATGTTAAATGTTAACACAACCATTAACATATGGAGATGAGAATGTCACATAATGAACCAATGCTCATCACAAACAATTTTACCCACAAGCAGAGAAGCACATTATTTTCACACAGCTACTAAACACCATCATGGTAGCACACATAAAATTGAAGTAATGGAGTAAACATGATCAACATTAGGTTAACATTAAACATTAAAAACATTAAAACTCTAATGTACATCACTGATGACAAGAAAAAACTAAAGAACCACAGTAATGCCAACAGCAAAAAAAGCAAATATAAAGCAATGTAAAAAGCGACGTGTTATGCTGGGAATACTGGGAAAGTCGATTTACGCTCAGTCACTGTATATATTTGTCACAATCACCAGCGATCTAATCCTGGAAGATCGCTGGTGAAAACGCAGATCGCTTAAAGAACTACAAATCCGCCGTTACATGGACTACAGGTCCAGTCATGCACCACTCACACACACCGGTTCCTCATTTGGTTGATTACACACACTCACAGCTGGGAGCTGCTCATGAACTGATTACAAGAACTATTTACACAGCGTGCACACACACATACATCAGGGCTGAGTCTTGTTATACTGTCTTATGAACATTATGACGTGTTTTCTCTTGCCTTGCCTTGTTTCTGACCTTTGTTTTGTTTGTCTACGTTACTTGCTGCCTGCCTTTTGATCATCCGCCTGTTTTATGACCACGACTCTGGATTGCCTATATACATCTGTTTGCTCCTGTGTTGACTGTTGCTTGTCTGACTATTTTTAATAAACCTGCATTTGGATCCACACCTCCGTTGTCAGCGTCCCTTCACATTACAATATTAAAGAAACTTGCTGTTAACCAGGTTACGTATTTCTACTGTTGACATGTTTTACAGTGCAACTTATTTCACATTAAAGACTCTATAATACAGTTTATCAACTCACGGTTTCATGATCTGCAGTCTGTCTTCTGTCTGCTGATGAGGTGATGCCCGTACGAACTAGACACACATCCGAGATTCAGAAAATACATACTTCTGGCCACCAGAGGGCATCAAACTCAGATTTACAAAACGTGTGTGTGTGTGTGTATCTCACCTTGTTTACTGTCGTATTTCTTTTTGAAAAACAAAAGCACTAAACACACAGCGATCAGGATCAAACACACAGAAACCGCAACTATCACAGGAAACCCTGAAATCACACAGATATCGATTATCTATTAGTAAATATGTATACACAAACGCTTATCTTCATATCACAAGATCAAGTTCAAATGACACGGAGTTGATGGATCTTACCAGAGTTTGCACTTTTGCTGTCTGGAAAGTTTGTTTCTGAAAATACACAATAATACATAACGAAAGCAGCAGTCAAAGCACTAAAAATGATACAACAACATTATAAAAATGACCTTTGTGAGAGTCATTTCATGCCACTGTTATGGTATATGGTGCTTTAGAAAATGTGGTATCAAAACAGCTTTATATAACAATATTGTACTGCACATTAATTATAGTAATGCACAGCTATTATAATAATGCACGCATTTGAGCAGCATTGCAATGTGTTTTTTTGAATTGTCGCACAAAAGACAGAATTAATAAAAGATCGTAGTTGAGCATCAAAGTTCAGAATGCATGTGACTTGTGGATTAATTGCAGAGTTTAATTATAGAGAAAAAATTAGCATTTGCATGTGTTTTAATGAGCAACACGGTGGCTCAGTGGTTAACACTGTCGCCTCACATCAAGAAGATTGCTGGTTTGAGTCCCGGCTGGGTCAGTTGGCGTTTCTGTGTGGAGTTTGCATGTTCTCCCCATGTTGGCGTGGGTTTCCCCCACAGTCCAAAGACATGCTCTATAGGGGAATTGATGAACTAAATTGGCCGTAGTGTATGAGTGTGTGTGTGTATGGGTGTTTTCCAGTACTGGGTTGCGACTGGAAGGGCATCCGCTGTGTAAAACATATGATGGATATGGTTAATTCCGCTGTGGCGACCTCTGATGAATAAAGGGACTAAGCCAAAGGAAAATGAATGTGTTTTAATGCCTGTGACTGTGTGAGCATTTCAAGAGAGTTTAAATAATTTGGTCACAGGATATGCTAACAGGTTACTATAGTTATAATAGTTATTGTTTTAACCCTTGTGCACTGTTCAAATTTACTCCGCTTTTGCTATGTTCGGGATGAAAACATCCACTGAATTAAACTGCTGTAAAAATGCATCAGATTAACGTTTTATTTTATTTTATTTTTTTGCATAAATCTGTTAATCAATCCTGTCCTGATTAAAACTACTAAATTGTTTAG
Source organism: Danio jaintianensis (assembly GCA_903798115.1). Lineage (NCBI taxonomy): Eukaryota > Metazoa > Chordata > Actinopteri > Cypriniformes > Danionidae > Danio > Danio jaintianensis. The sequence continues at coordinate 3,585 of CAIGQV010016576.1, forward strand.
AAATTTACAGGATTTTAACTCTTTAATTGCCAAATTCACAAATGATGTCACTGATATGGTGAAAAACAACACACAAAATGACGTATTTTTAATATTAAATTACTTTTTTTAACCTTTTATCACAGTCTTGGACATGTGAATGATTAATAACAACATTGGCTTTGATGTATTGTTAGATTTTATTTTTTTTCTCTCTAATTTACTGTTGGTGGCTCTTTTTGCCCCATTGACTTCCACATTTGATGGTGCATAAATAACCAGTCTTTGTTTCTGTTTACTCCATGTAGTTCTGAGAGCTGAGATGCATATTTAGATTTTCTCAGACACATCAAGGTTAGTGCATAAAGGTCACTCTCACACACTCATAGACACACATACACACACACACTTTAATTTGCTGTTATATTCCATATAAAATCCAGAAACTAAGCTTTTTTTTTTTTTTTTTTTGCACAGGCCTATGTAAAGGGTTAATGGTGCCAACTGGTGATCAAAAGTAAAAATTACAAATTTACCTCTTCCCAACAGGGAAAACCACCAACAATCAAAACTGCATGATTATTCAGTGTCATGGTTTTGTAATAAAATAAATTGTGGTTATAATGGAAATCAGTGGGGCAAAAACAGACACCAACAGTAAATTAGGGAGAAAACAAAATGAAAATCTAACAATGCATCAAAGGCAATGTTGTGTCACATGTCCAAGACTGTGATAAAAGATTTAAAAAATCCAGTCCACAATTAACTTTTATATTGAAAATACGTCTTTTTCCCCCCCCCACCATATCAGTGACATCATTTGTGAATTTGGCAATTAAAGAGTTAAAATCCTGTAATTTCTAAAAACATTTAGTTGTTTTGATCAGGACTGAGGTTGATTAACAGATTTATGCAAAAAACAAATATCTGATGCAGTTTTACAGCGGTTTAATTCAGTGGATGTTTTCATCTCTAACATAACAAAAGGGGAGTAAATGTGCCCAGAGTGTATCAAGTTTAAAAAAAAATTCAAAGCATTTTCTCAAAATATGAGCCAAAATAAGATTTGTCACCAAAAATCATTCTGCTAGCTGAAACACAGAACAAGTTATGGCCAAATTAAGACTCAAAATCACCCTAGAGTATTAATGAATTGAAAACATCCCCAACAGCACACAAGGGTTAACAAAGTTATTAAATTACACAAAATGACCACCTCGGTAGTTAAGTTGAAGTGTGTTTTACCTGTGTTGACATTTAGATAGACTTCAGTGAACAGGAATGAGTCAGAACTCTCCTCTCCGCACCAGTATTTCCCAGAATCCTCCTCTGTCAGCTGGCTGAGGTTCACTGTGAAAACTCCAGCAGAGCATGTGTCAGTCAGAGAGAATCGGTTATTTGTCGTCTTATTAAATGAAACAAGAACTCCAGCATGGACACAGATGTTCGGCTGGTTTCCCCTGCAGAAAAACCTCTGGTGTTGCGTGTGTTTCCTGATGCATTTACAGCGGATGGACGCAGATCCTCCAACAGATGCTTTATGAATGACAGGCACTGAAGAGCATTAAAACATTGGTTCACTTCAAGTACAAGCATTTCCTGATCATTTACTCACACCCTTGCCGTCCAAGATGTTCATTAATTTCCTTCTTCAGTCATTTTTTGTAGGAAAACATGCAGGATTTTTCTCCATATTGTGGACTTCACAGCTTACAAACCACAATGCATCTTAAAAGACTCTAAATGACCACAACTGTTCATCTTGCACTAAGTTTAGGATGCTTTGTGGTTGAAAAAGTATATATTTTTCTCTAGTTCCTCTAGATAAGACTCTTAACTCATTCCTCCTTTATGACTGAGATAAAAGAAATGCATTGAATGACAAGGAGGATAGTTAATTATCAGAAAATGCATATCCTGCAGGTGAACACATGCTTTAAATATGATAACAGGAGAATCACAAACATTGAGATTATCCTCACAAATCAAGCTCACCTTTCATGATGATCATCAGCTCAGTTGAAATGATAAACGTGTCTCTCACCACACAGCAGTAAATCCCAGCATCCTCTGCTCTCAGGTTGCTGATGTTCACAGTGAAGACGTTGAGTTCAGTGTCATCCTTCATCGAAATATTTGGTCTTTTAATATGACCTTCATCTGATCGAATGATATGTGCACCTTGAGTGAAGCACTTTCCTTTGTAGAGATGTTTTACTTCGCTTGAGTTGTGATCTTCGTAAGGGCATCTGATCTCGGCTGAATCTCCTTCACGTCCGACCACTGGCGGCACTGATGATGAATGGAAACTATTAATATGCTATGTACATGTATTGTTCTGTTGCATGGTCTATGTACTTACTAGTTAAGGTTAGCTCCAGTTTAGTGGTCAGGGAGACGAAGGTCAGATGTGTGTCTCTGGTTTTTGCTCCACACCAGTAAACACCAGCATCTCTGACACTCACATTGCTGATGCTCACTGTAAAAACTCCGTCTGTGCTGTCAGAAAGCTGAACATGTCTCTTGTTAGATGAATTGATGTTCTGACATATCCTGTCACGGTTCTCTTTGCAGATGTGGTTGACGGTGTTCTTTTCGTGGTGATTACAGGTGAACTTCACACTTTCGCCAATAAAAGCTGGTTTGCTTGATGGATAAAAATCACCTGCTGTACACAAAAACAATGAAAGAATATGCAATAACAAACATTTTACCCAACTAAAAAAATCTCCAGAATCAAAACACTAAAAATAATGCATATTATACTCTTTGAGAATTGGATAAGGTTCAACTTTGTATGTTGTCAGATCTAATGATCTTGTGATATTTCATGAGTCCGTATTTCAAATGTTATAATTTTGTGAAAGTGATGGAAATTGTGCATATACTTTCAGGTAATGCTTGAATTAGGGCTGTGTGATATGGGTAAAAGAAACCTATCACAATTAGACTGAATCTGTGTTTACAGTGTGAATCTGAAACATATTTCAAAAGTCAATTAGGTCAATTAATTCACAATTAGGTCTTTATCAAAAACCTGTAACATGTCTCTAAAACAGACATAAAATAAATGAAAAATCACCTTGTAAAGCTGTAACAAATTGTCTTTAGAACAGACCTATGGCAAAACAAATGTGTGTGTGTGTGAGAGTGCGCGCACCGTCAAACTCAAGTAAGGCTCCAATGTTCTGCTTGACCAAATATCAGAAGTAGTTGCGTGTGTGTTCACAGATTTGTTTTGTCATGCATAGATCATAGACCTCTTTGTGACTCTGCCATGAAGTAGGCCGTTGACACATCGTGTCTTTTGCGCACACAAGTCCATTATTTCCAATGGAGGCGTGAGAATTGCGTGCACATATTGAGAGCAGCACGCGCGTGTGCGTATGCCAGGTGCACCCAGCTGAAAACATCTCTTTTCAGACAAACTTCAAATTTAACTTCAGAATGCTGCACCGCGAGTCACGTAACAAGAACTGAGCGATCAGCTTTATACTTTGTATGGAATATACACATTTAATTCTCTCCATACATAAAAGTTGTATCGGAACTGCAGCAATGTTCTGTTAGTTTGTCATCCTCTGAGAAACGATTGATGGTCACAGAGCAACGGCAAATGAGCTACCACAAAGCAAGCTGAAAATGCTGAAGCAACGCGCTCACGCTTTCCACGCGCTTTTAGACGCAATATATGACTGACTTACAAATGAGCTGGTTCTGCCATACATCAGCCTTCCTGTATCCAAAGTAACTTAATCCCACACCCCAGATGTTGACTTTTTTGGCACAAAGTCCTATTGTGCTGAACTCATCATCCCCGTATACAGGCTATTCAGCCTCCTGTTCTTGCGCTCTGTTTAGGCGTGCTGCGTTATGATTGGTTCATATAGCATACTGCGGGAAAATTGTGCTGTAAGGCGATTTATAAATCACGCATGTCTAAATCGCGATTTCGATACGATTTCAATTAATCGCACAGCCCTAGCTTGAATTTACTTTGACATTCATTCATATTAGTGGGCTCATTGTTGACTTAATATCGATGTGCTATTTGAGAATGTCTGCATTTTTTGTAAAAAGCTTTCTAGTAAATTTTTGCCTGCATGGTCTCACGATCAATGTTGGTGAAAATCAGAAGAAAACAAAGTGTAGTATGAGTTTGAAAGAGTTGTTTATACATTCTAAATGCAGTTTGATTCAGTTTAACACTTGCTGGCGCTAAAGAGATTGTGTTACAGACTCCAACTTTGGTGTGGTTAATGGTCAATCTGCTTGTTATATGTGTACCAAATTTCAGAACTTTCCAATGAGCGGTTTAATGCCCTACCTGATTAAAGGCTGAATTATACTTGTGTCAAGTGCACGCGTATACTCCGGCGCAGCCTTCGCGTGGCCTTCGCGTGGTGTTTACAAGTGTCGAGTCCTGTAATGGAGCTCCAGATGGAAACTGTTGTTTTGTGTTTACCTTATGATTAAAGGTGTTGCGAGTCTGCCGGTTCCCGCCTCTGAATGAGCGAGTTTGAGCTACTTGTACATTAAGGTAGCGCTCAGAAAAAACAAAACCCCCGCGAAGAAACTCGATACAGAGGAACATAATAACCTCACTGCCAGCTAGCGTTTCAGAAGTGTTATTGCAGAGCAACACAAACAGCATGCAGAAGTATAAATGCATGACTTCGTGTAAGGCAGGTGCCGTGAGTCACACCGATCACTCGACGCAGAGGTATAAAACAGCCTTAAGAGCAAATAGAGGAAGAATATCTGTAAAGGCACAGTTGACACGAAAGTGAAAGTTTACTCATTTACTCTCCCTCAAGTGGTTCCAAACCTTTACGAGTTTCTTTCTTCTGTTGAACACAAAAGCAGATATTTTTTAAGAATGTTTAGAAATGATAGCCATTGACTTAGAATTGAGGTTTGGAACCAATTGAGCTGAGGAAATGTAAATTTTTGTATGACCTGTGTTTTACCTTGATTCACATTCAGCTTGACCTCAGTGTACAGATCATCCTGATCAATGTGTACTCCACATCTGAACGTCCCTTCATCTGCCGCTGATAAATCGCTGATAAAAACCTTCAGACATCCTTCAGTGGTGTTGTCATACATTTGCACTTTATCATGACGGATCCACTGATTCTGTTCATCCAACATGATCTTCTGTAATTCAGCTCTCTGGAAGAATTTCTTGTTTTCTTTGAATTTTGGGGGAAATTTACACTTGATGAAGACTGATCTACCAATGTAGGCTTGAACCTGGACTGAAGTTATTTTACCTGCAGAATCAGATTTTTTTTTTGTTGATTTATTACATTATTAGAAGATTTTTCATTAATTTTTTTAGAGAATGATTTTTCATATGTAACCCTGGACCACAAAACCCACCATAAGTTTATATTTTTGGAAATTGAAGCGTTCCCTTCATAGTTTAGAACGATCTAGTTTAGAACGAATTTACAATATATTCTGTTCGCCAAATGTCTAAATTCTCAACAGACCCATTGGCATTTCGATTTTCACATTTCGTATTGCCCATTGTCCAAGATTGGTCAGGCCGACGTCCTCTCACGTATCTGTGAAGTAGAGCCCAGATCCACACTTCCAGCCATCATTCTCCCACCTGAATGTGTGGTGGCAGCGGTCACCTGGGGAGTGGCATCTGAAGTCTGTAAGGTACTTCAGTGGTGTCACTCATCTGAACTAGCCTGTCACTCAGGAGCTGATTGTACCTATGGGTTAAATAAGAAACTGTTCTGGTGGCCGTCCATGGTGTGGGACACTCATGAATTTGTGTTGGTTTGTCTGATCTGTGCAGTGGCTAAGGGCTTCAATCAAACCCCTGCAGGGCTACTTCAGCCGCTGCCTGTCCCTATGCAACTCTGATCCCATATAGCGACGGATTTTGTGACTGGACTACCCCCGTCTGGAGACAATGCTGTGGTTCCTCACTGTGGTGGACAGGTTCTCAAAGGTGGCACATTTCATTCACCCTCCAAAAATTTCAGTGAGGGAGACATAGACAATTGTCCTGGACCTTGTCTTTCATATCCATGGCCTCCCAGTTGACGTGGTTTAAGAGCAGGGTCCCCAATTTGTGTCTAAATTTTGGCCAGAATTCTGCCGACAGCTGGGGGCAACTACGAGCCTATCCTCTGGCTATCACCCACAGACCAATGGTTAAGCCGAGCACTCCTATCAGATTCTTGGAGATCCAGATTAACCATGGTTGATTATGCCTATAACTCCCTCCCGATCTAATCTGTGGATTTATCTCCCAGTGCCGTTTCACAGTCTTCCAGTACTGTTTAGACTACAAGCTTTATTTTTTTTCCCTCTCCAGAACCCGATGCTGTTGTTCCATTCGCACATTCGTTTGTCCAGAGATGTCTCCACACTTTGAGAATTGCAAGAGAATCCTTCATTCAGACTAGCAATCAGAACAAGGCGTCGGCGGACCGTCACTATTCTGTGCCCTCTCTATACGGGTGTGGTCAGAAGTTCTGGTTGTCTAATCAGGACATTCTTCTCAGACTTCACTCACACAAATTGGGGCCCAAATTTATTGGACCGTTTTCCATCACTAAGGTGCTCAGCCTGGTGTTGGTTCGACTCTAATTAAGCCCTCAGTTTAAAAACATCCGCACAGTTTTCCATGTTTCTAATATCAAACCTGTCATTCGCCCTCCTCTTCAAACCCAGACCTCTGCTTCTTCACCTGCTTCTTCCTTCTTCAGACTCACGTCTGTCACGTACACTGTGCATAGGCTCCTGGATGTTAGGAGGTGGGGTAGAGGTTATCAATACCTGGTAGACTGGAAGGGCTGTGGTCCGGAGGAGAGATGCTGGATTATGGCTTGGGACATTCTGGACTTCTCTTTCAATAATCACTTTCACCAAGGTCATGGTGAGTCTTGTGAGATCTTCAGGGGGCATTCCTGAGGGAGGGGGGACTGTCACCACACTGGACTCACCTTCTGTTTCCCTCTTCCTTTGAGTTACAGCTCACTACCCGTCATCACTTTTGATCTGTTTTCACTTATTAGCTTAATCATTGCTACCTGTTGCTTATTTGCACTTTCCTTTGAAACTTGCTCCGTGTCTCTACTTCATGCCTTCTTTGTGTTTCTTGTTTTACTCATCCGTTTTCACTTGTGTCCGTGGTACTGTTTATCCTGGCTCGGCCACAGCTTTACACTTGACTGGGAGTCTTTGAGGAAATCATTTCTCACTGACATTCTCTTATAGATAAACACTTATATTAAATAAACACTTTTGTTCTAACTGCAATTAAGTTTGAGATCTTTTCTTAATATTCTGAATAGATTTATTTTGGTCACAAAATATATATATTTGCAACACAAGACTGGTTTTGTTCTCCAGGGTCACATTATAATAAGGTAAACTCACTAGTAACATTGAGATCAATCTTTTGAATGAAGGCAATGTGAGTGATTGATGATGAACGCTGATCATCTGATCTCTCCACTCCACATAAATAAACCCCATCATCTGCTGCAGAAACACTGTAAATGGTGACATTAAAATGATCTTCTTTACTGTCAGACAGACTGAACCTCTTCACAGATGATTGTGAGCTGCTGTTCAGCATGAGGACCGGATCTCCATTCAGCATGTAGAAGACTTTGGTGCGTATTTTAAACTTGTCTTGATATTTACAGATGATAGTAGTCTCTTGTCCAGGATACGTAGCCTGGATAACAGACGTCCCACATCTAGAGTCTAAAAATAATTTCATCGATACCTTAGCACAGAATATTGAAATACAAGTACAGATGATCTTTGGAGAATGATGGCTAGGTAGAGGGTAGGTAGAGCTGCCATTCTGCAATCAAGAGATGCTGATGCAAAAACACGCATATAAAGACAATTATCACTACAAATTATTGTCTTTGCACTTAAAGTGATGAGCATGCAAAGAAAAATGACTTTAAGCTCACACTGTAATGTGTGATTTGACCCAATGACTTTGAATTATATATTTTTTGAGCTTATAATTATGAACTGGATAAAGACAGACAGTTTTTCCAAATATCTCTGAATGTTTTCTGAATGGAGAAAGTAAAATGAAAACTTATTCAACATGGTTTAAATGAGCTAATTTATGCTCATGAATTAATTTTTGTTATTTTCTACAAAAGAATATTTATATATATATATGCATTGTAGAATAAATGTCTATTAATTGTATGCAATTGTGCGGGAAAAACACAACCCTGGCAACACTGACAGAAAGAGGCATGAGGCGTGTCTTTAACACATTCAAATGTCTCGACCAATTACAACAGATCTGTCAAAGCACACTGTTCCAATTGCCCAATCACAGCTCATTGCACTATTCTGGAGGAGGAAACTTAAAAAGCATAAAACTGACAGACTGGCAAAAGAAGTGCTCCAGCAATGTAAAATATGTTAAAATTAATGTTTTTCTTTTCATTCAAGCATGACATCTTAATCTAGTAGGTAGACAAAAAGTATATATAAAAACTTTACAAATATAAATAATATAAACAATAAGCAACTTGTATTTTGAAATGTTTCAAAAAGCAGATAATAAGCAGACAGTTTGATAATACTCCATTGAGAGTCATTAATCACTCCAACCATTAGTTGCAATGTAACCGATAATCAACTAAATTTGTTAAAGGGACCATCTAAATAAAGTGAAATAATTATTGTTAGAAAAGTACAGTACATACCGCTCTCCACTTCTAATTCTACATCACGATTCCATTTATTACTGTGTCCACATGTATATTTGCCAGCATCCTCTCTGCTGAGGTTCTTGATGAACACCAAGAAGAATTGGCTGTATTCATCATCATACAGAGCGAATCTGTCATTGTGATCCCAGCGACGCTGAATTTCTGTATTGATCACCATCTTACAGGGATTATTTCTGTATAAGTATGCCCCATTATTCTTCACATCAGACTTCTTCTGGTTGGAGTACATGCACTTGAAGAGTAAACTCCCTCCAGTGCATCCGTGCACTTTAAAGCAAAGTCCCTGACCTGCCAAACACAAGTCTAATAACTCAGGGCTATTGAATATAATCAATCGACTCATAGAAAATAATATGTATTAGTTGATCAGACTAACCATTGAAAAACTGACCTGAGATCAGACAGAGAGTGATGAAGATGGTGATTGCAGACCTCATTCCAGATTTACTTCAGTCTCACGGATATTCAGAGAAGAAACAGATCCAAGAATGGATGAAAAGTGTGCTTTGAAAGCAATGCAAATAACTTCAGATGGATGCATCAGTCAAACGCATGAAATACGCACATCATCTGTTGGTCAGCTTCACATTTATACTTCCCTTTTCTCACGATTCTTCTTCCTGATTCTCTACAGCGGTTTCACCCATCTGTACTGTGAGCATGTGTTGTGAAATGTGTCAAACTCATTTTAAAGCTAAATGACATTTTAAAGTTTAGAGAGTTTTGTATATTATACATATTTTGCCATGTTGATTTAGATTTTAGTGACATCTGGCTCACTTTTTAAAAGTTGAATTATTATCAAGTAGATTATTAATAGCAATTGCACTGCAAACATTTAGTGTTCATACAAATGCTTGGTTTATATACATATTCATTCATTTTCCTTTGGCTTAGTCCCTTTATTCATCAGGGGTCGCCACAGCGGAATGTAACACCCATACACACTCATTCACACACACACTCATACACTACGAGCAATTTAGTTAATTCCCCTATAGCGCAAGTATTTGGACTGTGGGGGAAACCGGAGCACCCGGAGGAAACCCACGCCAACATGGGGAGAACATGCAAACTCCACACAGAAAGGCCAACTGACCCAGCCAGGACTCGAACCAGCGACCTTCTTGCTGTGAGGCCACAGTGCTAACCACTGAGCCACCGTGTCACCCCTCATATACATATATGTCCTGTCAAATATGTTGATACTTCTTATTTTTAAAAAAGTGTAAAGTCTTGTTATTTGAGGCATTTTGATGGTCAAATTAAGATTATAGCCTACAGAAAGATTAGCAGATTTTAGTGAATGGATTGTAAAATGATTGTTTTTGGCTGAGATCAGCGACGCAGTCCTGTACCTGCGGCTGATGTTGCGTGTTTATTGATCTGTTGACACCACTGGGGGTGGATTTAGGGTTTTTTTCATTTAGTTTTTTTCCCTTTTCTCACATTTCTTCTTCCTGATTCTCTATAACAGTTTCACCCATCTGTACTGTGAGCATGTGCTGTGAAATGTCCATAGATATATACTCTAGATATCGCATACGAACCCTGAGCACACGTCAATAGCGCCGCCATATTTGTACAGTGCTCCCAGGACAAACATCACTCAACAGCACTAGTCAAGACTAAAGCCAATGTGAAGATGCTGGACTTTAGCGCTGCTTACGGGTGTAGTAACGAGCAAACAAAGAAAACAAAGCACAAAGGCAGAACATTTCATAGGGAAGATTTCGTTTGTTTTTGTGTTACAAACTTTTGTGCTCAACAAGTAACGTTATTGATGATAATACAGTCTCTTACTGCACTGATCATAAGGCAAAGTAGCATCAACTTGCACTGAATTCTAGGTTTATGCTAATTTTGTTGAATAAAATCAGCAAACAATGAAAAAGAAATATGACAACAAGATGCTGCCGTGCTAAAAACTTGTGTTATATTAGCGTCATAGTGTGTTACACACTCTTTATAGGCAATGCCCGTGCGGTCACTGATCCATCGACGTAGAAAAGGGATGTAAAACTATAATTTTCGTAATTTAAAGAAATATTTGCATACTGACCACCAGGGAAACTCCCGATCATAGATATATGTATATATGTGTATATCTCTGGCTCTGGATGGCCACAGTCCTCCACTGCACCTTGGTCCCGCATTCATTTCAAAAGAGCGCTACCCTGTACTAAAATGGCGGCTCTATTGACGCATTCCTTCCAATAGACAACAACAGCGTAGGCGACATCTAATGTAAATATCTATGTGAAATGTCAAATACTTGCAGAGAAACATTGCATGCAATCACAGATGACGCATTACAGTTTTTCTCGATTGTTAAAACACAATTTTTGCTCCATTTTCTTAAACCATTAATCACAAAAGCGCATCTTCAAGCCCTATTCACAAAACTGACTCCTCTTGCAAAGTAAGCCTTTTGCCTCAAAACAGTTTTACCTGTTCAAAATCAAGCACTGCTCTCAAATCATAAACAAAGTGATCAAAATGACATACACTTATCAGTAAACAATACAACACAAAACAGAAAACATTATTCAAAACATATTGTATATAACATATAAACATATAGAGAGTATAATCATAGTTTTTATGGACGACTCTATTAATTGTGCTTTTTGTTTTAGTGTGTTTTTAGCTTATGTTCATTCTTTGGTTTTTCCTTCACATCTGCTTCGAGAATGTAATAATGCTCTGCGCCACTAGAGGGAGACTGAACGACTGATTTTTCTAGAACTGAAAGTGAAAGTAAAAGAAGTGCAAAAGTAAGCAACACCAAACATTAAACTCTGGATCTACTGTAGATAGAACGGTTGCAGCTTTTCTGGAAATTTCTGATTGATCTTAAGGTATCCATATAGTCAAATAAATCTGAACATATTTTGGTTTTAATTTAAGCATCCTCAGCTGTATCCAGAACTGCAAACCATGCTTAAAGAAATCATTTCACCAGTCTGGGAGACAGGTGTCATGGGTTGCTATCATGAGATGTCTTTTTGTAGTTTTGTAGATGTGTTTCTGCCCTGCTATGTGCATCTGGGGTGTTTAGTAGGACAGAAATGGATGTAGATCTGCTTTATATACTGCCATGTTTACTCTGTCAGTAATTATTTTCTTTGTAAACAGCATGCAAAACTTTGACCTTTATATCTAGACCTGATACAAAGATGAACCCATGAGGAAACCGCCCCAGGACAAAAGAACATTTGAATTCATGACCGTACTTTAGTCTTTGGCACAGAACAGTGCAACTCATTCACTAAACATGCGATCGCACACATTTTTGCATGAAATATGTGTACGCATGATTTCAGGCATAAATCATGATTTATTTAAACATTTATTCTAAATGTTCGAAAACATTCAAGAACCGCTTCGATCACATGTACACAATAATCATGTTGGCCTGGGCCTATAAAACCAATCAATCGAGCAGCGCAGGGAGGATAAATACAGACAGCAAACAGGGCAGATACTGAAGCAACACTGAATAGACAAATGAACCATACAGTACATAGGCTTTGTGCATTTAGACAACAGACTATAGCATACAAGACAAAGCCTTATGGAGACAAGAACACGGCCAAAAACATCACTCGTAATGCACAAATCCACAGACAAAAACGCAACGTACAGTAAGTACAGAGCCAATGTAAATCTGTAGTCAGACCACTGCTGTGCACATAAAACATCTCACGCAGACAAGATCTCACACACCCTCATGAAAAACACACTACGGTCATTCATTAGTGTTTATGAATCATAACTATATTAAAATGTATTATACTGCATATATTATTAACTCTTATACTAACCTGCATGGGGTCACGGTGGCGCAGTGGGTAGCACGATCGTCTCACAGCAAGAAGGTTGCTGGTTCGAGCCTTGGCTGGGTCAGTTGGCGTTTCTGCGTGGAGTTTGCATGTTCTCCCCGTGTTGGCGTGGGTTTCCTCCGGGTGCTCCGGTTTCCCCCACAGTCCAAACACATGCGCTATAGGGGAATTGATGAACTAAATTGGCTGTAATGTATGACTGTGTGTGTGAATGCAAGAGTGTATGGGTGTTTCCCATTGTTGGGTTGCAGCTGGAAGGGCATCCGCTGTGTAAAACATATGCTGGATAAGTTGGCGGTTCATTCCGCTGCGGCGACCCCTGATTAATAAAGGGACTAAGCTGAAAAGAAAATGAATGAATGAATTAACCTGCATATTGACTGATAAACCGTAATAAATACTGTAGTATACTTTAGATTTTAATAGAGTAAACTGTGATCTATATTAGAGTTACATGAGCAGAAATCAAAGAGATTCTTTAAAAAAAATAAGGAAAATAATTATTAAACATAATTTGAATTTTAATAAATAAATAAATAAAATTTTTCCAGACATTTTAAGTGTGAACTGAAAAAAATGATGCACTGACTGATTTTAAAATATATATATCAATGTGCCATTGTTTTAGCTCATGATGGATATTTTTATTTCCTTTTTTCTTTTCTAAAAACACAATAAAAGTGACTTAAATATTGTGATTGAATTATGGCCAAATTCTGGCTTAGTCTAAGCCCCATCTGTTGAACCAGCCCTTTAATAATATCATGTTTTGACTTGATTAATGCATATAATTTTTGCTTTGCATACTATCAGACATTTGACCCCTCAGCAGGACACTGCACACAAATGTAAGGCACGAGAATATAGAGTAGCGTGCAAACACTGAACTTTATATTTAGATCTGCCGCATTTTACTTACAAATGAAGACCAATGCAAATAAAAACAAGTATTATTGAAAGACAAAGTGAAGATTTGAAGTGGAGCAGGGTGAGGTTGGTTAAGGTCATATGTTTACATCTGTGGAGATATAAGGAAAAAAACACATGAGATGCTTCATTTCTGACTTTCACAAAACAGTGTTTTTTGTAACTTTTTCTGTATTTAGAATTTGAACAATGGGTGGCGCAGTGGTTAGCACTGTCGCCTCACAGCATGAAGATCGCTGGTTCGAGCCTCGGCTGGGTCAGTTGGCGTTTCTGTGTGGAGTTTGCATGTTCTCCCCGTGTTGGCGTGGGTTTCCTCCGGGTGCTTCGGTTTCCCCCACAGTCCAAACACATGCGGTATAGGTGAATTGATGAACTAAATTGGCCGTAGTGTATGAGTGTGTGTGTGAGTGACAGTGTATGGGTGTTTTCCAGTGGTATGTTGCAGCTGGAAGGGCATCCGCTGTGTAAAACATATGCTGGAATAGTTGGTGGTTCATTCCGCTGTGGCGACCCCTGATGAGTAAAGGGACTAAGCCGAAGGAAAATAAATGAATTTGAACAATTAAAAAAATTTTAATAGCTTACTTAAAACAGTCTCTCTGGGATCTTGCAGGGACAATGTGTTGACTTTTGCTTCAACTCTTGTGTTTTGCTTTGAAAATACACAAGAATCTTGTCAAATTTAATTTTCATTTCATTATTTTGATCTCAAAAAACACTAGACTTGACTAAAAGATCTTGACTAAAATAAAAATCTGAGGTCAACCCACAGAAAGAATAATGCAGAAATGTTTTCTGAAGGCATCTGCGATTTGCTGAAAGAGAAATAAACTACAAAAGTAAGCAGAAACTGAACTAAAGCAAACACTGACAGTGACTAAACACTTTAAGTGATCTAAACCAGTGATTCCCAAAGTGAGGGGCGCAGGACAATGAGAGGAGGTCGCTTGGTGATTTCCAAAAATCAAATCAATTTTAATAAACTATTAAAGTTACTGTATTTTTTTCCATAGCCTACAGAAGATAAAAGATATTTACCTTAAAAATACAACATGCAAATAAAAAGCCATCAGTTTTCAATTTTTTTTTTTCTCTATTGGATTGCAACTCCTGGGGTTTTAGATTATCTCCACAGCAATAGTGTCATTTACAACAGATTGATTTTACGGCACCAGCCTAAACCTTCTGACACCTTTATGGCACTCAAATACATTAAAGATAAATACAGGCAACTGAACATGGAGGATGATCTCCAAGTGGTGGTCTCCAAAATTAAACCAAGAATAGACTTGTGCTGTAAACATTGTGCTGATCAGTCTCATTAGGTGAGGTTAATATTCATTCATTCATTCATTTTCTTTTCGGCTTAGTCCCTTCATTAATCTGGGGTCGCCACAGTGGAATGAACCACCAACTTATCCAGCATATGTTTTACGCAGCGGATGCCCTTCCAGCTGCAACCCATCATTGGGAAACACACACACACTCTCATTCACACACATACACTACGGACAATTTAGCTTACCCAATTCACCTATACAGCATGCCTTTGGACTTGTGGGGGAAACCGAAACACCCGGAGGAAACCCACGCCAAGACGGGGAGAACATGCAAACTCCACACAGAAACGCCAACTGACCCAGCCAGGGCTCGAACCAGCGACCTTCTTGCTGTGAGGCGATTGTGCTACCCACTGCGCCACCGTGACGCCCTGAGGTTAATATTAAATTAAACAAATAAATAAATGACTATAAAAAATGATGTAGTTGTTAGACTGTTGCACTTTGTGTTGTCAATATGCTTATGTTTATATGGGCCTATTGGTGTGTGTGAGCCGTTGCATTCAACATTTGTATGTTTATAACCACCTCTGAAAATGGGGGTCGTGAGTCACTGGCATTGTTATTTTGGGGGTCGTGGGCTGAAAAGTTTGGGAACCCCTGATCTAAACTGCTAATTCTCATTTATAATTAAGCTCAGTCTGGTTAAAATTAGTAAGTAAACGAACTGAGCTTAATTATAACAATTAAGCAAAGCCAACTTAACAGTTCCAATGGGTTTATTCACTAGTCTTTTTTTTGCAGTGCATAATATAATGCATGTTTTACAGCTGAGACAGGCATACAATCAAGACAACTTTTTCCTCTCTGCTTGATATAAGGGATACACTTGATTATTAATATGTGACATAAATATGCTGATAAAATTGTTTCATAATTAACTGATTTATATTTATATATACACACTGTTAACAATTTCCTGTATAAACTACAGTAACTTACTATAAATTGATTACAGCAAAAATACTGTATTTACATTTACAGCACCGTTTATCTGGCTGTATACAGTATTGTATATCTTTACTGTAAAATATACAGTCATTTTCACAATGCAACTTTAAAATACAGTAACATACCGCATAACTGTCCTACAGTAAAATACACTTCATGTTACAGTTAAATACTGTGTCATTTACAAAAATCGTTAACAGTGTATATACACACACGTGTCAATTACTGCGCTGCCTGGAGCCTTAGACTGGATCTACACCAGGTCTGAAAGCACTTCTCAGCCTCCTCCATCTTCTTCTTCTCCTCCACTTTATTGACAGCACCAGATCCTCTGTAATAAACTCTGACCAGCTCTTCATTAAACCTCTTTGGCAGGAAACTGGACAGCTGTCAAAACAAGACAAATGCAATGTTTTTTCCCCCCCATTTTGCTCCTGGAGTAAATGACCAAACAATTGACCAAGGCAAAGTTTCAAACCTCAAAAGACTAAGTAAGAGATAAAGTACATCCAGTGGGTTGTTATCGCAGAATAAAGCCTGACCGATTGATTAGCAACTGTTGTTTAACACTGAAAGGTTTAGGTCTTGATCACACCAAACTTGCTTTGTGTTGATAGGCTTTTTCTTTTGATT
>CAIGQV010016578.1:0-10180 GCA_903798115.1 Danio jaintianensis
TGGGAAATTTTACATTACTGTGACGGTTGGGTTTAGGGTTGGGGTAGGCGTTAATAAAATACAATTAATGGGAAATAGTATAATTTCACAAAAAATCACGCGTGGCGGTATACACGCTTACCTCCATATGAATAGATTTTCCATAGTCATCAGTTTCTCCAGTGGCTCACCGTGTACGTCAGCAGACTTGAGATGTGGAGATGCGGAGTTGACAGCGATGACTGGGTTCGAATCCGCCGAAAAACAGTGTCAGAAAGCAGCTAAGACGAAAGTTAATTATTTGTTTTTATTGCTTTTTTAAAAACAGACGGTTGGGTTTAGGGAAGGAGGAGGGCAGGTTAATCGCTGCTTTTGAAAAAATAATGACCGTTTGGGTTTAGGGAAGGAGGAGGGCAGGTCAATCGGAGCGGCCTCTGCTGGATTTACGCGAGAACAGCAGATTAACCATGTGCATGTAGGAACAGTAGGCACAGTAGACCCCTACTGGCCCATATCTATCAGCTGATATCCACTGATAACGCCCATTCAATCGACTGACAACACTTGAATCCGCTGGTTTACCACAGAAGACGATGATGAACAAGAAAACTAGTTGTCTTGGTGTTACTGTATAATGGTTTACAGCATATTACTCTTACAATACCGCGTTCATGTATCTTTCTATCTTGCATCATGCGTAATATCAAAGTCCCTTTAAGGCAAGTCATTTCACTTGGCGGCCATCTTTGAAACGCCTCTTAGGCAGTATGCGCAGACATTTTATCTGAATGGGAAAACAAAAATATTCCAAAATTGCTTGCCAAGCTTACGATTACATTTCATATTCGATATCACCAATAAAATTAAACAAAAACTTTCTCTTTAGTTTCATTTCTAAACATTAGAATTTATTACAGTATTTGTTTATGTTAGTTAACGTTAGTTAATGAAAACACAGTTGTTCATTGTTAGATCATGTTAACTCACAGAGCATAACTAATTTTAACATGCATGAATTTGGATGTTAATAATGCATTAGTAAATGTTAAACTATGATTAACAAATGCTGTACAAGAATTTTTCATATTTAGTTCATGTTAGTAAATACATTAACTAATGAAACCTTATTGTAAAGTGTGACCGAAAATGTTAACTCAACTGCACTCACAGTGTGGCAGTGGAAACGTAACAAAGGATTTATCAAGCTGACCAAGTCTCAAAGGCCTCATTTACATGCGGGTATGGAAATGCATGTTTTTTGATCCAGCGATGCTAATTAAAGTTTCTAACTAGAGTATCTAACATGCTTTGAGGTTGTCCTGTTTCAAACACTTTCTGAGGTCGTCGAAAACACATTCATTCAGAGCACTTTCACAGACACTAATGTGGTTCCACTAAAGATGCCAGGCTACTAATTCTCAAACATTTCTGTATGTGTTTTTGAAGCATGCTAGCCAGACAGAATTTAAATTGGCTGCCTGAAATTGCAAGTTTGATCTGAATAAATCTATGATAAAATGTAAAAAAATTTAAAAAAAATAATAATTTTTTTTAAATTAGTGTTTTTAAAAAAACAACAACATAGGCTCATTCTGAAAACCTAGCCCTATATACATTTCTGGAGATAGCCAGAAGTACATATGGCTGCATTTCGTCTTTAAAACGAACGTTACAGGGCAGTATGATGCTGTTCCTTTTCACGCTTACCAGCTGTCCGCTTACCTCCATATGGACGGCTTTCCTGCTGTTACCAGTTTGTCCAGTTAGCTCACCATGTAAGTCGGTGGACTTGAGACGCAGAGAGGAGTTGACCACAACGATGGGGTTCGAATCAGGTAAAGAACGGTTCCAGAAAGCATGTAAGACAAAAACAGAAGCCAAGAAATAAAATAAACAAGTAAATAACAGGGTGAGAATGTGGTAAAATCTGAAAACGTGGTAAAAATCAGGCTGCCGCGAGAGCTTTTTTATTTCTGGATTGCTTTAAAAAAACAGTATTGGTTGGGTTTTGGGAAGGAGGAGGGTGGGTCAGTCGATCGGTCAGTCAGTCATTCAGCCAGTCGACAGTCAGTCGACAACGGCCTCTGGTAGATTTACGCAAGAACAGCAGGCGCAAATAGCACTCGCAAGAGAAATTTGAGATCTGAAAAAGCATACACAGCGGCCTCTGGTGGATTCGCGAAAAAAAAAATGCAAAAAAACTCTCCAGAAATGTATATATGTTTTCAGAATGAGCCTGGGTTGAAAAAAAAAAAAACTCCAGTGTTGATTCTAACACAAAACCATAATTTTATCTTTTATCTGAATGGAACTGTCACGTTCCTGGGAGGTATTGCAGACGGGACAAGAGGTAGGTAGGATCCATGTGCATTTAATGATGAGACATCGTGCAAAAACAGGACATAGTGCAAAAACAAAGTAACAAAATAACAAAACTTGAACTAAGACAAACATAAGCAAAACAAACTATACAATACCACTAGGAACCGGACTAGGACATCAAAAAGACATTTAACGAACGAACGAGCAAAACAAGACGGGTGCAGGGTATATTTAAAGTCCAACAAATCAGTGGTGAACGGGATGCAGCTGTGTGTGTGATGAGTGGAAGTGATGACCGGGTGTGTGTGACGGAATGCTGGGAAATGTAGTTGTAATGATATGTAGTTCACCAGCGATCTCTAGAGTCCCAGATCGCTGGTGATCATGACAGGAACGCAAAAACATTTGTTCACAGTATCATAGGCTTGCTGTCTCTTTCACATTTATATGTAAACTATTTTAGCTTATTTTGCAAAATTAGATTTTAGTTTTGACTATAGACCCTCCCTTTAAAAGATTTCAGAAAAAAAGTGAATCACACATTCTAAAAAAGTGACATTTATGATATAATCAAGCAAAATACATCTTACTACAGGTTTAAACAGACAAAATGTGACGCACTACGAAAAAGAAGATGCTGAAATATGCAAAAACGAATGTTGAGCCTTGGATGAGAGAAAAGCAAAAAGTTTAAAAGTTTAAGGAAAAAGTGAACATATTGGTGATGGAAGATTACAAGCACTTTTCGTAGGCAAAAAAAAGAGAAAAAGACCAGAGTTACCAATGATGAATTATGTATTCTACTTGTGCATTTGGACAGTCTGTAATATGCATAGTTAAGTGTGCTTGGAAATTTATATTCACTTGCATTCTTAAATATTTAAACTAACTTCTTGGCTACGGACATCTCACCTGTGGGTAATATTTTAAAAACATTATGCATAACTCAATATTATTCATTTAAAAATATATATACATATATTGATATTCACTATTCATATCCCTACAGTACATTAAAAGTAGACTCACGCCAGTCCGTGCTTTTCTCATTTTCCCCACTGATTGCTGGAATTGTTATGAAATGGATTTAAATAGCTCTATTTGTTGCAGAAAGACATTAATTCAGAAACTTTTATCATTAAAGAAAATTAAATGTCCATGGTTGGAGAACGTGGCCAATTAGGTGGATGATGGGAGTTTAGATTCTGTGAAAATATGCAGCTTTCTACATAATTCAGCAGATTTATGTGTCATTCTCATAAGATGCAGCAGGCTCTTAATTTAAGCGGTCAAAATGGAGATTTATACATCACAAAGATGAGAAAGATCACACATTTTTTTGGATTATACATCATAGAGAGATCACACATTTAAAGCGTGACAGATTTGTCATCTGTTCACCATCATATTTTACAAAGATGGTTCATTTAAAAGGTCACTTATTAGCATGAGCAAGTTTTGATTTCTTGTGTTTTAAGATAAACTTCACATTGCTATTTCAAATTTGAAATATGGCGGCACAGTGGCTGATTGGTTAGCATTGTCACCTTATAGCAAGAAGGTCACTGGTTTGAGTCCCGGCTGGACCAGTTGACATTTCAGACCGGTTGACATCAGTTTGCATGTTCTCCCCGTGTTCGTGTGGGTTTCCTCTAGGTGCAGTCCAAAGACATGTGGTATAGATGAATTGGAAATTGGCCTTAGTGTATGTGTGTGTGTGAACGCGAGAGTGTACAGGTGTTTCCCAGTACTGGGTTGCAGCTGGAAGGGCATCCGCTGTGTAAAACATATGCTGGAATAGTTGGCGGTTCATTCCGCTGTGGCGACCCCTGATAAATCGGGGACTAAGCTGGGATTGTTTAATTTAACTTTTATTAACTTAACTTATATGTGGGCAGCACGGTGGCGCAGTGAGTAGCACAATCGCCTCACAGCAAGAAGGTCACTGGTTCGAGCCACGGGTCAGTTGGCGTTTCAGTGTGGAGTTTGCATGTTCTCCCTGTGTTTGCGTGGGTTTCCTCCGAGTGCTCCGGTTTCCCCCACAAGTCCAAAGACATGTGCTATAGGTAAATTGGGTTAGCTAAATTGTCCATAGTGTGTGAATGAGTGTGTATGGATGTTTCCCAGTAATAGGTTCCAGCTGGAAGGGCATCCGCTAAGTAAAACATGTGCTGGATAAGTTGGCGGTTCATTCGGCTGTGGCAACCCCAGATTAATAAAGGGACTAAGCCGAAAAGAAAATGAATGAATGAATAACTTATATGTGGGTCCTCACGGTGGCGCAGTGGGTAGCACGATCGCCTCACAGCAAGAAGGTCGCTGGTTCGAGCCTCGGCTGGGTCAGTAGGGATTACTGTGTGGAGTTTACATGTTCTCCCCTTGATCGCGTGGGTTTTCTCCGGGTGCTCCGGTTTCCCCCACAGTCCAAAGACATGTGGTATAGGTGAATTGAGTAAGCTAAATTGTCCGTAGTGTATGAGTGTGTGTGTGAATAAGTGTGTATGGATGTTTCCCAGTGATGGGTTGCAGCTGGAAGGGCATCCTCTGCGTAAAACATATGCTGGATAAGTTGGTGGTTCATTCCGCTGTGGCGACCCCAGATTAATAAAGGGACTAAGCCGAAAAGAAAATGAATGAATGAATAACTTATATGTAACTTTATTATTGCATTAATTAGTACTCAATTCCTTTGGACAACAAACTCCTAGACGACTGATTTCAAAACCAATATTTAATATTGAATTTAATTTAAAAGACATGTATTTAATATATTTATTTAATTTTAATTTACTCATCTAATACAATAATTTATTTTATTCTTTACAACATCATTTTGGACAACAAATAAAGTATAGAAAGAAAACTTTCAAAATGTTTTTTATATTTAATTTTAATAAATATAAATTTCATATATTTATTTATACAATTTTTATTTAATCGTGAAATAGAAAAATAATTAAAATAATTTAATATTTTTTTCTTTTAGAAAGCAAAATCTAATATTTTTTATTTATATAAGATATGAAGAGTTCAGATGCAAAAACCTCTAAGTGCCACCTGAAATTTTCTCCAAAAATAAGCATTTTTCTCTGGGTCCAATGTGTAGGTTGCATAATTTAACTTTAATGGCAATTAATACATTATTTTCATTGCTTTTCATGTGAAATAACCGAACATAAACATAGAAGACTGAAAAAAATACAAATTTTAGAGTTTTTTGCATCTTAACTTAACACGGTGGCGCAGTGGGTAGCACGTTCGCCTCACACCAAGAAGGTCGCTGGTTCGAGCCTCGGCTGGGTCAGTTGGCGTTTCTGTGTGGAGCTTGCATGTTCTCCCCGTGTTCGCGTGGGTTTCCTCTGGGTGCTCTGGTTTCCCCCACAAGTCCAAAGACATGCGCTATTTAGGTTGCGCTAAATTGTCCGTAGTGTATGTGTGTGAACGAGTGTGTATGGGTGTTTCCCAGTGATGGGTTGCATCTGGAAGGGCATCCGCTGCGTAAAAACATATGCTGGATAAGTTGGCGGTTCATTCCGCTGTGGTGACCCCAGATTGATAGAGGGACTAAGCCGAAAAGAAAATGAATCAATGAATATATATATATTGAATTAAATAAACAATTGTTTGTGTATGTGTGTGTTAATGGATTTATTTTGACTTAACAACAATTTATGTAACATATATTTACATAAGCTTTATTATTTATGGTATATTTATGCTATATGTTTTCATTAGAAAAGCATCTTGCTTCTCACTCCTCCATGAGTCCGTTTCTATACTGTTCCAATCAAACTTAACATAGATCCACACATTCACTAGACTACAAAGTGTTAAGCTGCCAGAATGCAAGATAGAAACTTCAAAGTAAACAGTTCTTCTATCGCACCAGAGCTGATAAAGCCTCATCTTTATCTTTTACTGCTGAATGTGATATCAGTGGCTTGCATACATTAGCAATCAGTATGACAGCATGGCGGAAAATCCAGGCTGTTTCTTATGGACGGCTGATTGTCAAGTGTTGCCCAGTTTATGTTATACGGCCAAAAGGTCACCATTCAATCCCAGTCTGACACCAGTGTTTCAATCAGCGCTTCAATTGGATCAGCAGGACATTAGACAAAGTAAGAGGGACTTACACAGCGATGAGAGGAGGGGATATGTAATAAATTTATGAGGTAAAGTGCAATAAAATAGACTTCCTTTCAATAACCGGGGCTTGAAAATTAGTGAGGTCTCTGGGTTGTTAAAGTCAGCATGAAACAAAACTTAAGACTGTTCTTTTCCCCCTCGTGATGTACACATGATTGAAACGGTTTCTGAAATAGACTTAGTCGGCATAGCTGTGGGTTTCCTTGGGGTGCTCTGGTTTTCCACACATTCTAAAGACATGTGTTATAAGTGAATTGGATGAACTAAATTGGCCATAGTGTGTGTGTGTGTGTGCGTGTGTGTGCGTGTGTGTGAATGAGATAGTATATGGGTGTTTCCCAGCACTGGGGGTTCACGACTTGGTGTACTCTCATTGCTGGGTTGTGGCTGGTTCATTCCAGTGTGGCAAACCTGATAAATCAGGGATTAAGCCAAAGGAAAGTGAAAGAGTGTGTGAGAGATTTTCCACCAAATAATGAAGCTTCTTTTTATTATTAAAAAAATATAAGCCATTATGGTGGCACGGTGGCTCAGTGGTTACCACTGTCACCTCACAGCTAGAAGCTCGCTGGTTCTAGTCCCGGCTGGGCCAGTTGGCATTTCTGTGTGGAGTTTGCATGTTCTCCCCGTGTTCATGTTGGTTTCCTCCGGGTGCTCCGGTTTCCCCCACAGTCAAAAGACACGCCTTATAAGAGAATTTAATAAACTAAATTGGCCATAGTGTATAAGTGTGTGTGTGAATAAGTGTGTATGGGTGTTTCCCAGTACTGGGTTGCGGCTGGAAGGGTATCCGCTGTGCAAAACATATGCTGGAATAGTTGGCAGTTCATTCCGCTGTGGCGACCTCTGAAATAGAGACTAAGCCGAAGGAAAATGAATGAATGAATAAGCCATTATTAATGAGTGTGAACATTAGTAAGAGCTGATCAAAAGTGAGCAGCAAGTCATCACATTAAAATAATTTTCTAAAGAATCATGGAAGACTGAAGACAGTGGTGATGCAAAACATTTTTAGTTTTAAATAGATCACTGTATCAAATATTTTCAATTTATAAGGCTTTTAATATATATTTATACACAGACCGCCTTGGTGAAAACATATAAAAACCTTCAAAAACACTTACAAGTCTTAATGTTTCCAAACTCTTAAGCAAAATTACAATTTATTTTTGCTTGATTTTTGTAATGTTTTTCACCTCAGAATCTGATAAATTCAAAAATTCCTATCTTAAGTTTTAAATACTACTTAATAAATAAACAAAAGTCGGTAGGTTGACCACCCACTCCACTTTGCATTGCAAAGAACAGCATTTTGTGCTGCACGTTGCATATTGTAAAATAATTTTTATTATATATATATACACCTTTATTTTTTTATATTGTAGTTTGTTTAAACTATTTGACAGCACTTCCTCAGATTAAGAAAACTGCCTCACTCAATGACAACAGGCATTCTTAATCATGTCCAGTGGGTGAAAAGAAAGGAGTAAATGCAATACATGGATTCATGCAATCTAAGGCTGGGACAGCTATTTAAAATGTAGAGCAGGGCATTCCTTGTTCACTGAATTTAAATTACGTGTAAAGTATGTTAAAATGCTTTGCAACTGTGCTTTCTGGAAGGGTCAAAAGAACATTTATTTGATGAGCTGAAAGGCAGAATACAAATGCTTTTAGGCCTATTTAATTAGCCATAGTTTCAGGTTTTGTTTTAGTGTTGGTAATGTTCCACATTGTCACACACAAACTTAGCAATTGTCCCACATTTAGTTTGATTGGTGATGGTCACCACAGAAGTCACTGCCAGATAGAGCTAAAACTGCTCTGCCAGACATCTAATTTGCATACTTAGATGGAAACATAGTGGCTTATAGGCCTGTCTGTGAGGTTTAGATCCTCAAAGTCTGTTTTCTGGAGGTCTTCAGTTTGGGTGTAAAGGACTTTTAAATGCACTCTTTGTACAACTAAAAGCTATTTTGAAGAACACATCTATAGAAATGTATTAGTATGTTTTTTTTTAAACTATAACGATTAATCTTTCAAAGGTAGTGCCAGAGAATCGATAGAAAAGAAGTTGCATGTGAAGACGATCAGAAGTAGGCCAAGATTATTTAACAAGCACAACTGGAAAATCTCCAATGAATGTTTGGAAATCACCCAAGGAAAGTCAGTTGTGTGCATGCTTAATAAAATTACATGTACTTTTTTCTGTTGCCTGAAAAAAAAAGAAATTAATGTATCACTTTTTTTGTGCATCGTCCTTTTTGTGCATTTAAATAGTAGCATTTGCAGTCAACATATTTTTTTTCCAATTTAACTAGAACCTAAAATTAACATTTTACCACAACTGGCGATGGCCCTTGACTTGGCAAAACGTACAAACATGAAACTATACATGCATTATATAATTGAAAAACAGGCTAAACTAATTAGGGAAACAATTTCAATTATGTAAAGATTATTATTATTATTATTATTATTATTATTATTATGATACTGAAATTAGAAGTCATCTATGCATATGATTCATCCTTTAACAATGAATTCTGAGATCATTTTCCCCCCATGGACACATGAAATGTTCAACCTATCATTAAGCGCTGACCATGTTTCAAAACAATGCTGCTATTTTTGACCCTGAGAGGAAGTCTGTTTAACAGCATGATTATATACAACATTAGTCTGTACACTACTGTAAAGCCACTCATTACATTACACACACGCACACACACACACACGCACGCACGCACGCACACGCAAACACACACACACACACACACACACACACACACACACACACACGCACGTACAGTCAAATCAGTGACCCACTGGTCATTATCCCCTCATGTCATCTAGCGTAATTACATTCCTCTCAGAGCGTCCGTTTAGCAAACTCCTCCAGTCAACCTCTCCTTCCCACATTAATTACCGGCGCTTTACAATTAGCAGCCCACCTTCCATCCCAGCGATTCCCAATCCCAATCCATCTCTGATTCTCAATGGTTCAGCAGAGCCCACAGGAATTGCGGCTTAGTTGACTGGATAATGATGAGCAGAGCCTGGATTAGTTTGCTGATTTGGTATTAGTGATGTCAGGAAGTCTTATCTTCACACAAACATCCACACGCTGTGTTTATGGTGCCTTTGTCCTCCCTGCATATATTTGCAGTGAATCTTCTTCAATACTAATAGGGCTTTCAAGTGTCCTGGGATGCCAAGTTCACTGCTTTAACCTATCGATGTGCGTTGGGTGGCGTGTAAACTTGCACATCTCTGATTGTGTGGGTACTGCTCAGCATTTGCCAGTGAATTACTCAATATCTGCTCAATTCCATCTATTTTCTATCTATCCATTTTCGTTAGTAGGGAATTGCATGTGATTGTCCTAATTAAAACACATACAGTTAACCTACGCTCATTAAATGCTGTGTGTAGCTCTAATAGATTTAGATTAGCCTATTTATTTGTCTGACTATGAGTATTTCATTCGACACAGCTGGAAGTGCATTGACTAGGCTATTCTTTGGTTTTACGTGAAAACAAAAATTATATATATATATATATATATATATATATATATATATATATATATATATATATTTATTAAGGGTGTGACGAAACGCTTACTTCACAAGACGAGATGAGACTAGACGAGACACGAGATTGGGTTCACGAGAACAAGATGAGACGAGATTTTTATACATATAAAATATATATATATATATATATA
>CAIGQV010016579.1:0-29562 GCA_903798115.1 Danio jaintianensis
AGTACATGATATTTAGATATTATTGAGATATTTAGAAAAAAATATTGACAGTACCCTTAATCATTCATAAGCTATGGATGTCATTGGTTATCGTCAACTGTTGATTTTTCAAAATATCTCCTTTTCTCTACAAAATAGGTCCAAAGTGAGAATAAACAGTGAGCAAATTTTCTATTTTAGGTTCAGATACTAACATTTTCATACCGTACTTAACCCCAGGTTTTTGCCTTTTCAAACTTTGCTTTTAACACTGAGTAAAGAAATCTTTCACATTACATTAAATGCACGCATTTTGCAGACATTTTGATCCAAAGCCTTTTTACAAAAGATGACAAAGCAATTCATCAAAGAGCCAACAATAGTCCTAAAGGTGCCACAGAATAGAAATCTGGATATATCTAGGCATAGCTGAATAATAAGAGTTCAGTACATGGAAATGACATGCAGTGAGCCTCAAACACAGATCCTGACTGTCAGGGTCAAACCTAAATTTGATTCTGGTCACAACTGGGAGCCAGTGGAGCGAGAACAGAAGAGGTGTGACGCGAGTCCTTTTTGGCTTATTGAAGACTATGTGCTGCTGCATTCTGAATCATCTGCAGAGACTTAGTCATGCTGGTTGGAAGTCCAGTCTTCAAATTACAAAAGCTTGGACAAGTAATTGTGCTGTTTACTCTGACTGGAATGATCTGATTTTTCTAATGCTGTGAAGCACGGACTTACTGTACATGAGCAATCTGTTGCTGAGATAAGAGTACAGAAGCTCGGTTGGTCGTCATTTTTTCCCCCAGGTTTCTTGCAGGTTCCAACTGAGTTGTAGATGATGTTCCTTTACTCAAGGCAGATGGATATATGAGCTGAGATGGTGGGACCTTCAGTTTGAAAAGAAAGATAGAGTTATACAGTATATCATATGTATAGCAGTGATAGACAGGATGTCCATGGATTCTTAAAAAGTCTTAAATTCCATAGTATAAAAATCTGAACCTGATAAAATACACGCTAGAAGGGATTTCACTGGGATTTCGCTCTTTATGACAGCTGCGTCAACCCTTACATTGGCAAATAAAGAACTAGAGATGCACCGATCGACAGGTCAGGGACCGGAATCGGCCCATTTTTTTGCATGACCAAGCTGAATGGTGACTAGTGATTCTGCTGCATCCTCGTTGTTATTATAATTATTAGCTATTATAAGTCAGTTTAAAGATTGTTTTCAGGTTTTTTTTAACTCTTTCTATATATAATAAAGTGTGTTAAGAATGGTAAATTAATTAGTTGTGTGCTTTTTTTGTCTTTTATTTTGCAAATTCAGTACTATAAAATTATACTATACAATTGGTCTTAAATTTAATTCCGTTTGGTATTAAAAGGTCTTTAAAAGTCTTAAATATGACTCTTAGAAACCTGCAGATACTCTGAATACAAACCAAGTGTTTTTAACGTCAGTGAGGTTGTGTAAATTGAGAGAAGTATTTCTTAGAGACTCTGTAATTTGAACGACATCTACGCTCATGTTAGTCTGTCTGTTTCTGCTTATTCCAAGGTTTACACCATCTTGGATCCGGCCCATGTGCAAAGCAGATGGTTGTCGTGGTCATTGATGAAACAAGAGCACAAAACTGATTCTTGCAAAGACCCCAGTGATAGCCTAGTCTTTGGATTAACCCGTGGGCCAATCTGAACCCCTGCCCAGTGACCTACTTGGACGTGCACCTCCTCCACAATGGATACTCAAGTCCTTCAACATCTTAGACTGCAGCTCTGTGCCTTTACAGCCAGAGAACTGGTCATTATAGATGAGCCTGATTTCTCATAATGTTTGTTCTCCATGCACTTGCATCAATTGGTGGAGATTTGATACCTTGCCACTGTCAACTCTGGCTAGCTTGGTTGGGGCCTGTTAAGCTGCTCTTCAGTGCATCATCCTTCAACAGTGACATTTGTATAAAACTGAACGGATTTAAACTGAACCAAACTCCAACAGTGACATTTGTATTAAACTGAATTGAATCAGTTTTAATTAAAGTAGAACTACACCAGCAATGTTCCACAATCTTATATTGCTATGGCTTTTTATTCTCTGTTCTTCATCTATGTTAAGCTGCTTTGACACAGTCTCTACATTGTAGCGCTAAAGAAATAAAAATGACTTGAAGTAGAGGTAATTCTAAATGGAATTCTGTCTTTTCTTGCTTCACATTTTACACCATTCATAATTTATTTAGTGTTGACAGTTAATCCTGGGTATTCATAAAATGCAGTTCTCATGTCTAAACTCTGGGTTAACCTACTTATTTGCGGGATCAGTGTCAGTTGCATCAGAACAAATGCAAGACACCTTTCCAACTATAAAGGTAAGGATTAAACGCTCTTCTCTTTTCTCCAGTTGTCACATTTTCTAGTCAGCATTTGATTTTCTTTTTCCCTCAAATGCTGAAACATTCTACATATTTAGCTCACTTTTTTTGTTACTATGCAGAATGTGAATATGCATATTTATTTATCTGTGGTTAAAAGTAGGATTAGATTAGTTGTTTTGTACTGTCTTGGACTGAATGGATGTCCAGCGTGTGATACCTGTGAAGTTGTCCTAGATGTGGCACAGTGCAGTGCTTTGCATCTGGTGTGTGACCCCCTTACAATGATGATAACCATGCACAGGGGTTAAGAGTACAGAGAAAATACAGTGAGTACAGTGTTAAGTTTGCACATAATTTGTTTGTTTTTTGGGCATTTTTCAGAGAAGCAGGTAAATAAACAAACAAAAAAAGCACAACTGAGGTGGTTGGCCAGCACAGTGTCGCCTGGAGATTTGAAAAAAAAAATCACTTTCATTTAGTTTTTCCAGTAATATCACTAATAACTCTATTTATGATTTTGTATTTATTTTTCAACTTTGGCAATAATCATCTTCAAATATCTTTATCAACTCTTGGTCTGGTCCTCCCTCATGCTTAACTTCTCATTATGTCTCTTTTGTGGTTGGTCCCTGTGATTGTGGATTTTGTGGTTGCTGCTTGCAGATACTTTTAAGAAATTCAATTGTTTAGACAGAAAAACAATGAAGAACCCAGACTCCTTCAGATTTCTTTTGTGGAAAAATTAGCAGCCTTACTGTATAAACTGGGGTTAAGAGTATTGAGAAATTCACTGTTACAGTGTTTTGTTTGTGCAGAATATGCTTTTATCATTTTCCGAAATTAAGTTTAAAAAAAAAGCTAATTCTAGAAATGCAGTTTTAAAGGTTAGCTTGGGTGTTGCTTTTTCTTTTTCTCTTACAATGTCATTTTGTGAGCAAGACCATTTTAAAAGAATGTAAGAGATGTAAAAGCAATGAATTATTAGAATCATGCTGCACCAGAAAGCACCATTTACATTAAAATACAAGATATTAACTGACATAATGTCTTACCCATCTGTACAATAAGTGAATACTTATTGGTCAGTTGCAATAACAACCAAGAAACTGTTAGCACAGGCTCATCCAGCACAGGTTATGAGTTATGTACTGTATAATTAACTTAGATTTGCATTTAGTAAGCTAATAAAATACTGACATAATCTCTGGTATTGGTTATACTGTAAATAAATTGGACTTTAGTACTAATACTGGTGCAGAATGTTAGTTGCAGTTAAAGGAATATGTAGACTATAGTATAACATGCAATTGAGTATCTGAAAACATTGCATTCATTTCACGTTTTCTTTTTTTAAAGTACACCATACAGTGTACTTTTTCAGGGGGGGGGTTTTCAAGGGTTGTGCTGTAAAAACTTCAAATTACTGCTGGTAAACAAATATAAATCCAAGTGCTTCAGTGAAATCCACTATATAAAAGAACAACTAGGCTCTAAAGCATTTTTTTTTTTTCTTTTATCAGCAGTGTTTTGACATTTTTAAAACATAAATCTCAGAGTGGGCTGAAAGAAAGCTTCACAACAAAAATAACAAAAATTGAATAGAAGTTACTTTATTCAAAATCACATTCTCTTTTTTTTTTGATGCAATGAAAAAGTAAAATAAAGTGACATGGATATACAAACAGTATACCACATTAAAACTAATTAGCACAGTCTATGACAAAAAAGTGGTGAACTCATTTTGAAGTGTGAAAATGTATTTCAAAGTTTTATAGCAGATGTTGTTTTGTTGTTGTTGTTGTTGTTGCTGTTGTGGTTGTTGTTGTTGTTGTTGTTTAAGTTCATAGTATTATGTAAGGTATTTATCATCTTGTTTCTCAACATTTTAAAATAAAAATTGAAACTGTTCAGCAGTGGTATTTTAGTACTGTTAATATACTATTACAATTTTTATTAACAGTTCAAATTTTATTAATGTTTTTTATTTTAATTTCAGATAAAGTTTTAGCATGTAACTTTTGGGCAAGGCATTAGTGATGGCTGCTTTCAAAGCACTGCTTCATGAATCTTTGAAACCCTCATGAATCCTTTATTTTGAATCAGTGGTTCGTAGCACATAACAAATTAGCAAGGTCATGTGATTTCAGTAAACAGGGCTTTGTTACATCATTACTGTTTCAAAACATTTTCAAAATTCAATGGTTCTCCACTTGGATAATCTGTGTAATACCCTAAAATCCATATGAATCATGCGGGATTATTCTGATCGTCCACCAATGATGAATCATTGAACAGGTTTCACATTTTTTTAGCTGATCTTGGATCAGTTTTATTTTAGTTTATTAAGATTCAGTTTTGTTTTAGAGTTTTGCTAATAGACATTTTAATGAGACATTTGGAAAATAAAAAAGGAGTAATACCAGTTGAAAATTCAAATACTTTGAAACAGTGTACAATTTTGCAAAGCAATTGGTTAAATTGTTTCAAAGCTTCCGGTTTCCCCCACAGTCCAAAGACATGCGCTATAGGTGAATTGGGTAAGCTAAATTGTCCGTAGTGTATGTGTGTGAATGAGTGTGTATTGGTGTTTCCCAGTGATGGGTTGCAGCTGGAAGGGCATCCGCTGCGTAAAACATATGCTGGATAAGTTGGCGGTTCATTCCGCTGTGGCGACCCCAGATTAATAAAGGGACTAAGCCGAAAAGAAAATGAATGAATGAATGTTTCAAAGCTTTAAAGAGCTATGTTTCACCCATCAGGGGTGCTGCTGGCCGATGCGGGCCCTATGACAACATTCTGATGGAGTTGCGGATGAAAGTGAAGAGCGGAGGGAGGGGGTGAGATTGGGGGGCCGTTAAGAGCAACCTTAGAATCGTCATAACTCCCCCTCCCCCAACGACTACTTGTTTCTGACTAGTCAGTTGCAACATTGTATGTTGTATGTTATTCCGAGATAACAACCGGTGAAACTAATAACACAAGCTCATCTGGGTTCTTTAAATCATCTTGACCGTCAGTGAATACGTTCACATCCATTTATACAGAATATGCTTGTCTGTCCTGCCCCATCTTCAACTGTTTGGTGCCATCGTTTGACTGAATAATACGTAGGTTAGTGTATCTGCTTGTCTGTCACAGCACATTTTTTGACTGTATTTGATTGTTTCAACCCAGGCTCATTCTAAATACGTACCCCTTTATACATTTCTGGAGAGCATCAAATACGTCTCAGAAGGTTTTTGCAGTTTTTGATTTCATTAATCCACCAGGGGCTGCTGTGTACACTTTTTGAGATCTCAAATTTCTCTCGTAAGTGCCATTCGTGCATGTCTGTCTTACACAAATCCACCAGAGGCTGCTGTCGAATGACTGACTGACTGACTGACTGACCAATCCTCCTCCTTCCCTAAACGCAACCGATAGTGTTTTCAAAAGCACCGATTGACCGGAACAGCCGTCCACACGGAGGTAAGCAGTCAGTTGGGATACTCACGAAAAGGAATGGCGTCATACCGCCCTCTAGCGTTCATTTTAAAGACAAAATGCAGCCATACGTACCTCTGGCTACATAATTCGCAATCTCCATGAATGTATCCAGGGCTACGTTTTTAGAATGAGCCTATGTTGGATTGTTTGGCACCGTTTTGTTAATGAATTATATGTAGGTTAGTGTATACTCCATCAGCTGTTTTCATCTCTGTCGGCTTTGTGTTTAATTAAAGAATTAATAAACCATTATGGCTCAGAACAATGTTTTGTGTTTGACCTTTGTGTTTTGTGGCAAGTAACTTAAATAAGCGGGATTAAGTACATCCAAGACGGTTGTTATCGTAAGACTGTCTGACTTTATTCTGCAATAACACCCACCGGGATGTACTTTATCCCTAACATAATCTAAACAGTATATATTAGATCAGTCGGTAACACTTTAGTTTAGGTCACAATTCACAATATTAACAAACCATTAACTCAACACTACTAGCTAAATAAACTACTAATTAGCTGAGTATTAATAGTAAGGTTTAGGTTTTAGGTAGGATTAGGGGTGCATATCTTAATAATAGGCAGGTAATAAGCCAGTAGTTATCAGCATGAATTGTGACCAAAACTTACAGATTATTGTTTTTCCGTTTAAATTTTTTCTGTTTTAGTTAGTTTTTGCTTTCTTCAAAGGGCTATAAGTATAATTAAAACTGGTTGAAAGTCTTTTCATATCCTGATAAAAGTCAATAATTTAATTTAATAATTTAATTTATAGTATTTACTTTGTTTTGTTAGGTTAACTCAATGCTAACCACAGCTACTGTTTAAATGGATCCATTTTATGTTACTATTCTTCATGTATCGTTGTGCTTTGTACCCTGTCTTAAACATATTTCATATTTTTATCATGTGAGAGAAGAAAATATCAAAAAACAGCCTGCATCAACAGAGTTTGTGGAAAGATTAGTGTATTTGTACAGTGACTTAAGCTAACGTTAGTTTGAACATAAGTTACTTTGATGGCGATGTTTACAGGATGAATTGCTGTAGGGTCAGGTCAGCTTTGCCCTGTGAGACGCTGTAAATTGGAGATGACATTTATGGTTCAGTATGCCACATACACTGTGGTCCCCTGCTGTAAAATAATCTAAATTCAAGACCGAGGAAGCGAGCAGCCAGCTCACCGTGAATAATGACAAACAACCGTCTGCGTGTATGTGTGTGTGATTGAAGACTGGCAACTGATGGTTTATACAATAATTAAGTGTGTTTATTCCAGGGCCAGTGCCCATTTAGGGTGTCAGCATGGCACTCTGTAAAATGCAGCTGGCAGAGGAAAAGAGAAGGCACCGTGCCATCATCCATCTCTGAAGGAGGGAAAGAGAGTGGGGAAAATAGATGCAATGTTGGCTGAGAGAGGCATACGCCAATATTAGGCATCGCTGCTCTATTGCAGACCAGACACAATGGATATGATGATCTGAGTTTGTCTGCATTTACGGAGTTATGTTTAATGGCGACATTTTCCTTTACCCTTAGTGCTATTTTAGGAAGTTTTGTTCATTTTTATAAAGCAGTTTTATAACAAACACTTTTAAGGCCATAAATACGTTTCTAAAGATAATTTATCACTTTAGGTTTATGAAAGACCCGTTTAGACCCATTTGTATTGTAATTAAATAAGCTCAAGTAAATCCTTTTTTAATTTGCTTTTCTCTGGTCCTTTTAATAGCCCCATTTGTTCCCCAGTTCATTAAACTGGATCATTTCTGAACCGCATGTCCATATGTTAAATGCTACATTGCACTTATTCCCCTTTAGATATCATTGCCTGTTGCCTGGAAACTATTTCTAAATGAGACAAAAACCTTCATAAATAGCTTTCTTACCTTTTAATGTTCGAAACACCATTAAGTATTCAAATCAATGTAAACTAGCAATAAAAGCCTTTTTTAGTCAGTGTGACACTTTTTAATTACTGTATGCTTTTAAAAAGATATAAATATTTAGCAAGCTTGTGATAAGTGGATTAAAAGTAACAAAAAAGACATTTCTGAAGTTGGAAAAGAATAATATTTCATATCATTTTTTCTTGGGAACTTCCACAATAACATCATAAAGATAACTGTTTTCAAAACTGATAATTATATAAAATGTTTCTTGAACACTAAATCATGCATATTAAAACTTTTTTCTAAGCCAAATGTAATATTTTTACTGCATAGAAAACATAATAAAACACAGATGTCATACTGTCACGAGTATTAGCTGGAGTACCCAACAAACACACTAGAGGGCACTCCAGGAATACGTACACTCCAACAGCCATTCACTCAGACTACACATCCCATCATGCTTTGTGCCAATTCAGACTTTGGTCATCTGTTACAGCTGATCTCAATCTGGACACTGACACACACATGCACACGCACACACACACAAACACACACAGCTGCAGATCATTCACACTGATTACAGACACTATTTAACCACTACAGACAAACACATTCATTGCTCAGTATTGTTTAATGTTGGACATTATGGTTTTTCTATGTTTTCCGATTATGATTGTTTTCTGCCTGCCCTGAACTTTGCCTGTCTCTTGAGTTGCTCAGTGTAGTGGTGGGCAGAGTGAGGCTTTGTGAAACACTGAAACAGTTTAAGCAAATGTGTCGAGGCTCGAGAAAACTCGAGCCGAGCATGACAAATAAGACAGACAGGACTAGTGTCTGGATTCTGCAATCAAAACAAGAATTGACAAGACCGAAGTGGCAGAATCCTGACACTAGCCCCCCAGGCTGGGGCCGGTAGGGCAAGGTGTCTTGGAGGTGCTGGCAGGGCAAGGAGCCTGGGTGGCACAAGCACCGAGCTGCGCTAAGGGGCAGGAGCCGTCACTGGCAGGCGCTCTGGGGCTGGAGCGACACTTGCCGGCGCTCTGGGGCTGGAGCCGACACTGGCGGGTGCTCTGGGGCTGGAGCCGACACTGGCGGGCACTCTGGGGCTGGATCCGACACTGGCCTTGTGCATAAACCCCAAAGGGGCGATGGTTCTGGTGGTGCTGCAGTCCTCTGACCAGGGGTTGGTCTTGGGGATCCTCATGCTGGGAGAGAGCTGGGCGAAGAAATAAGCCCATGGTCCGCTGAGTCCTCTTATGGCCAGTTCGTTCTGTCACGGTTGGTGGTGGGGAAAAGGAGCGAGGACTCAAGTGCAGAACAAAAACACGGGTTTATTTATAAAATAAAACAAAAAGACAACAAAAACTACCCAGAGGGGGAAAACATTAACAAAACAAATAAACAAACAAACAAACTGGGCTGGCAGGAAAGAGCAGGGCTGAACACGACAGGACAAGGAAATAATCGACGACGAACTGGCACAGGACAGCAGACATGGGGAGACTATAAGCAGAAATAATTAACAAACAAACAGGTGAACATAATAAACTAATAATGGGTTAACAAGGAGGGTGGGACTAGACAATAGACGGGAGAGCACATGACACACAAACAACACAAGCCATGTGTTCACATAAAACAAGACTAGAACACGCAGCCAATAAGAGAACTCATTAACAGCGGTTCACAAAACAAAGCACTAAAGCACGCGTCCACAACACAGAGTAAACACAGAGCCACGTGCTTAGACAACACCAACATAAACAGACGCAAGACACGAGCACACGATAAATGAAAACACCTTACCGTGCGCTCACACATGAAACGTGCATGTTTCATCTCAGCGCCATCCGAAACCGAAACCAACTAGACTGAAACGCTGAGAATGAAACAGCATGCTGCCGACAGAACAACACAAACACGAGAGCAACCGAGCATGCGTGAACCGAGCCTCCTCTGGGACGCGCGTGACAAAGACACGAATGCGCAGCTCACTCGAGACTGCGCGTTCACAACAACGACAAGAGACACAGACCAAGACAGGATTAGTGCCCGGCCTGAGAAAACTCGAGCCGAGCATGATAAATAAGACAGACAGGACTAGTGTCTGGATTCTGCCATCAAAACAAGAATTGATCAAAACAAGAATTGACAAGACCGAAGTGGCAGAATCTAGAACAAGACTAGAACTCGCAGCACAGTTGGACTATGTCAGCGCACAGTCCACTAAGCTACAAGAGATTGTGGTTTTGTTTTAGACCCTGTCAATCAAAGACAGATTCACCAGGTCTCGCAATGCTTGTGAAGTTACCGATCCTTTGAATCACTTTAGTTTAGGTACCTGGGTGTTTCGAAACATTTCGAAGCAGTGTTTCAAAACATCTGCGGTTCAGGATCTCGACACAGTGTCAAAACATCAGTTTCGTGTCAGCCATCCCTAATAGTGTTGGATTACCATTGCATCACTGTTTTCCTCCTGTTTTCACCCCTGCCTGCTGACCATTTTCTATTAAATAAAGCTGCACATGAAACTCCACCTCCATTGCCAAACCCCTTTGTTGCCAAGTGTTTTTGTTGGTCAAACTGAGCAAAATAATGCTCATATTTTATATTTTAAATGTAACAATGTACTTGTTTTTTTATGCTGGTAGAATATTCACAAAAATAGCTCTCTTGATCATGTTTAAAAGGAATTGTTTAAAAGTAAACTATAAACAAAGGCTAGCTTACAACTACTGAAAGATCACAACACTCCATTTGGATGGAAATTTCTCATGATTGACAAAAAAGGGTCAAACTTAAAAGCAGAAAATTTTCAGACCCAATGTTTACACAGAGTGGAGGGAAGTCAACTGGGGTTAAGCAAGAAATAGAAACCCAGTGTGGATCTGGAATAGCAGAGTCAATGCCACTTATCCACAAATTGATATTTGCTCTGCTCATACAGTTCTCTGCCTGCAACAAGTGCACCTCAGAGCATAAGGGCAAGGGGGCAGTGGATTGGGCCACATAGCCACCCCCCAGCGAACGTCCCCGATGTCTCCATCCGTCCCTTACCACTCACCTGACTCTCACCTAGACCTGCACCTATCAGCATAGTCATTAACCAGCCCATTTAGGCCAGAACACACCAAGCCGCCGCCAAACATCTAGTGCAGGCAAAAAACAACTGTGTTTTTGGCTCGTGTTTGGTCCCATCAGAACCAAAAAGATGCCCCTAAACACACCAAACGGATGACTGAAACTGAAACGAGAGCACGTGTTCTGCACCTGCATGAAAGGACATGTCTTATTGCACCTACAGATAGCAGTTTTCTCTTTACACAAAGGGAAACCATAGATGAAATGTGCATAGACAACACATATACAAAGCACCCTTTAGTACCATTATCACAGTAACTATCATTCACCACAGAGGGATTAGCTCTGATAATCTAATAATCCATATTGTTTGAAAATATTTGAGAAATGTAGTGAAATTACAGCCGGTTTCTTTGTGTTCCCTCTTGACTGATTGTTCACTTGGTTACATCCCTTCAGTTTTTGTTCTTAAGGTATTGCACACTTTTTATTTATTTATTTATTTATTGCAAGCTCCTATACATTTTGCACCATTTATCTGATTTTCTATTAAATTCAGCGAGTGTAGAATCACAAAATTCTTGAGGGACTGCTCAACACAAGAGCTGCCTGTTTTCTGTTTATTATAGGTCATGGAAATTCAGCTTTTAAGTCAGTGAAATTCAGGGAAAAGTCAAGGAATTTGATATTTGGCTTAGAGTTCCTTGTGCCTTGAACAATAAAACAGAAATCTTTTCTGCAATACTCGTCTTGATGATTGCACCTCCAGTGTTGTCCTAGTGTGTGTGTTCCCAGTTCCTGTCACGTAAGTTAGCTGTCTTCTCATCCTTCTCCTGATAATGACAATAAATAACAGTTAGCCTTTGACCTTTGAGTAAAGTAGAGACTAAGTCTCAGTAGTTTTCAAGTCTCACCTACTTGCCATTTACCACAGCATTCTGCAATAAATACCAGTTTGAACCACTTGACCTTTAGCCCCCAGTCTCATATATCCTGACTAAAGACCAGTCCAAAGTATCATCAATTTACTAAATATTCACTCCAATACCCCACTGAGCTGCTCCCTTTTCTAATGCAAGTTTAGGGTAATAGTTTGGCACCATGAAGACCATCTTTGTGAGCGGGTTAAATTATCCCCTCTTTCTTCAAGTTGGTAGCAGCGGGATAAAGCACCTGTGGGGTTTTTTTGTTCTTAGAGGTGTAATTGCCAGGGGCTGCAGCCTTGAAGCACTGGAGGTGGCAGAATTAGCAGAACGACCCCCTGAGGGCACTGGAGAGGGGCAGGTTCTACACAATGTAGTCAATACTGCCCCTCGCCAGAGGGGTTACTGCCCTCATAGGCCTAATGACTTTGGCTTCAGGGCCTCTTTGAGAACCTCTTAGTGACTATGATGGTCCTCTGACCACCATAAGTTGTTAAGAATCTTGACTGAGAGTGTCGAGAAAGCTGAGACTTCTTGTTTTTTGGCAGGCTGGTGCATGGCAACACTCTGCTCTATGCTGGTGTGAAGAGCTGGTAGATGGCTAGGGCTGCTCCTGCCAGGCAGTCCTAGAAGCCTTAGGATGCGGGCGAAAGAAGCTCCCATATGAACTTGACTTCTTTTTGGCTTGTTCAAATGACTCAGCTAATTTATCTACAGAAGCATCAAAGAAGCCATCGGGTGAAATCGGAGCATCATGGAAGAGTTTTCTGTCTTCTAACTTGACCTCCGATTGATTTAGCCATAAATGTCTCTCTGTGACCACCATAGAGTGGCAGAGAGATGTCACGATTTCTTTGATGGCATGGAGAGCGATGTCTGCGGCCTGAAGAAGCTCTCTTAACTCAACAGCAGTTCTGCTAAGGGCTATCCTAAGTCCCCTATCTCCACTTATGTCTTCAATGTCCAGGAATCCACCTTGAACTTCCAACCCATTGGTTCCACCCTTGCTCCACAGTGACCTTGTCTGTCATCCCACACGCTTCACTATAGTTGCCCCATCCAAGTGTCAGCATGGGATTCCAGGTTTCTGGCTGTACCTTAGCTCTCAATCCCATTGATTCCACCATCCTTTACCTTGGCATTGGATGCTCATGGCCATGGTCTTCTGAGCCTCTTCCTCAGTCCCATGAACCACCAGCTCCACCTTGGACCACCAAGAATCGCAATGTCATCCTGACTCTTTGTCTCTCTGTTTTCCACCATCCATGGCTACACCTCTGTTTGAAGGGTCTCTAGCTCCATCCTGGTTCCACCCTTCATGGTTTGAAAGCTATTTCTCATCTACTCCTTTCTCACAGAGGCAGTTTGAGTGCTGGTTTATGGCCGGAGCCTAGTTCCAGATTGGTTCTTTGTCTTTTGACACCCAAAGCACTTGTGCTGAACTAGAAAAGGTGTATTTTTAAGTAACACCAAAACATTACTGTGCTAAATACACACTACAGTTTTTTAATCTCTGTCTATTCAATTATGGCATGCTCTGCGTACATATTGTTCTCGCATGTATTTTCTATCTGTATAAATTGCATGATATTCTGCATGAACAATTTATTATTGCTCATATCTCTTAATCTGAGAAGTATGTAGTTACATCAAACATGGCTTTAAGGCTCTAAGCTTGTGGAAATGCAAAGCAGTTCTTAGAACTCTCACCAGATAAACCAGTTCCAAACCGGCAATAGCACTGGCACCAAACTAGCACTTGGTTCATGCTGGTGGAAAAGTGGTAATCTTGGCTCTAGTCTTGGCTCTAGTGTTGTCTCTGTTCACCAGCTCCTTCACTGCTTTCTCATTCACTGTGCTCTCTCAACAATGCAAATAATTCCTCCTTACAGACCATCAAATATTAAATCAATTAATACATACATTCATATATAGAAATTACACTGGGATAAATTACATCATAAATACATACAGTAGACATACAGTATCTATTTTTACATACTGTATGCAGCATAAATCAAACACTGAAGAAAAAAAGGATGCATGTGCATTTGGTCCGGCATCATAAATCCATCAGAAAGCTCAGAATCAACTGAGAATCAATACTCAGTACTCCTCTTTCATCAGTGACTATTTTTTTCACTCTGAGCTGTTTGATTTAAATTATGTGGCAGCAAGAGCCAAACAACAAACATCTCATTTAAACATACAGCATGCTGGTGTCTGATCGATCACTGTTTTCAAATTTGTGATCAGAAATGCATCTCTGTCTGAAACTGTGCTGTATTTATCGCCTGTCTGAGAATCTGATCTGACAGGATGTGTTGTGATGGTGGTGCCTCTGGTACGTGACTAAGCTTGTGTGTGTTGACCGGTTGATCCCACTAGCTGAGCTCCAATTTAAACAGTGCTTACTTGGCTGGACTGAACCAGAACACATTATCTGGATCTCTTACTCTGTGCCATGTTCTCCGCCCTTCAACATTCTTAAATTCTCCGTAACTTTTCTCAATTTTTTGTCTTTTGTCTTAGATCATGTTTTTTTTTTTGTTATGGTTTATATTATAGTTAAAATCTTTGCTTTTTATGTGTCTCAAGAATCAGGTTCTACTATGCTTGTCTGCCCACATTTTCTTCATTCTCTCCTTCTCGGTCTGTCTCTTTGGGTTTGAATATCTGTACTGTTTGGCACAGGGACTGGAACTGAACTGAGCTGCAGTCTTCTGCAAGTCTTCTGCAGTCTTCTGAAAATTTAATCCCTCATGGGTAGTAGGTGACTTTTTTTCTCTCCGTGTCCTGCTTCATTTAACACTTTTGAGAAAGTGTGGCAAAGTCGTCTCATGGTGCCGTCCCAAAAGGGTAAGAAATCACTCTCCCGCACTTTCTCTGAATCGGCCCCACGATGGTGGAACGATCTGCCTCCTACAACGCGTTTGGCAGACTCTGTGTCCATCTTTAAAAATCGCCTTAAAACTCATCTCTTCCGTCTACACCTGACCCACTAAAAAAAAAAAAAAAAAAAAAAAAAACCTTGACTGCACTTAGCTCGTATATTGTGTTTTACCTACTCAAGACTAGTCCGATTTCACTTATGTATGCTTTGTTTCCTCTTGTACTGATTGCTTCTTTTGTGAACCTCAATTGTAAGTCGCTTTGGAAAAAAAGCGTCAGCTAAATGACTAAATGTAAATGTAAATATCTGGTGGTGAAATAAAAGGCAATAGTAATGCTGTTTATATTTTCAAGTTATTTCAAAATGTATCACATTATTCCATGGTCTGTTGAAATTCCTGATTCTGATTGGCTTAAAGGTGTGCAATAAAATTGTTGAATTCACAGGTAGATCCAATGACTTTTGATCACTACTAATGTACTAACCTTAGATATTAGTAACCATAGTAACTCATTGACAGTTGGCTGACAGTTAGATATGCTCTCTCTCTCTCTCTCTCTCTGTGGCTGATTCAAAGTGGGCAGATCATCATGTTGTAACAAAAAAAAGCCACATTTTTACCCATTCAGTCAAATATTGCATAATTATTCTTATCTTAAAATCTTAAAATATCT
The DNA here is from genome assembly GCA_903798115.1 of Danio jaintianensis. Lineage (NCBI taxonomy): Eukaryota > Metazoa > Chordata > Actinopteri > Cypriniformes > Danionidae > Danio > Danio jaintianensis. The sequence goes on from CAIGQV010016579.1 coordinate 15,313, forward strand.
TAAATAATAATATGAAAGTACTGAATTAAAAACTGTTTAAAATATACAATTCATCAATATGCTTATAATGTAAACAAAAAATAACAAAAACATTACAAAAATATAGTATATTTATATTTTTAAAATAAAAACAAATATTAGTAATATTAATGTGCTATAAAAATCTGTGATGATGTAAAAAATGATGATGTTGGCCCGCAACCCTTGAAATGGAGCCATTTATTTTATTTTGATGTTTGAAGTCTTTGTGTTGTTCAACACAGTTCAGTTCCATAGGCAGACTCAATACATGTGAAATATTAAAGCCGTCCTGCCATGATCCATTTAAGCTTGATCTTTTTTATATAACATACACAGTAGGAAGCCCACATCCCCTGCTGCGTTTAGGTATTACTGGCCGATCAAACGTAACAATAGAAAACTAAAAAGCTACGCTTTCATTTGTCATCAGATACCTTCCGTGTCCCAGAATCAATTTCAGCAGGAAGGATTGTTGTGCAAAAGCCTTTCCAGTTTTATATAAACCAATCTTTTAATACGTACCACTATAAACTGAACATCATAATGCCATTCCAGAATGACTGATATCAGACTCATGCCATTGAACACTGCTGAGCTCTTTTCTCCTGAGCATTTCTCTTCTGTCACTCCGATTCAAAGCAAGACTGGAGATGCTTCAGACCTCTGGACAGACCATTAGGAAATGTCTATCAGCAAAGAGCTAAATGCAGTCTTGAGGTCTGATGTTTTGGTTCAATGATCCAGACAATAGCCAGTTGTAAAAGGAGTCCTCTGGAATCTTGAAGTAAACAGTCTGATGTAGGACATGCTTTAACTTCTTCTCATGAAGGTCACAGTGAAATGCTATTAATTTTTTTAAAAGGGCAAAGATCTGCCTTATGGCCTGAAGACTGCTTAAAGAAACTCCTATTGTGTTTGTTAAAATACTAGACTGGGGATTACAGGTAATGAATTATTGATGCCAGGTATTTAAGTGTCTTAGACTTGGTGACTGGGTTTTTCCAAGCACAGACATATATTGTACTGTACATGTCCCTGGGTTTTATATGACTTAATTTCATTTTGAATTAATTTTAAAACCTTATTTCTCTTATTTTTTATATTTGTTATATAAGGTTCAAATTTTTGATTTTTTTTTATTATGCCTTCATTTATTTTTACTCACTTATCTTCGTTAGCCTTGGTTCAGACTGCAATGCATATATTTCTGATAAATAAACATACTATTTTAAAATCTAATGTGGGAAATTTTAACAGACTGTATCTCTCTGTATTTATCTCCCTCAGTTGTGGTGTAATTTCCTATAAAACCAATATTTTTGCTTTATTAAACACTTTTTATTGTATCATCATCATTATCATCATCATCATCATCATCTTTGTGTTCTTAACCATGTTACATGAACTCAAAAAAACGTATGGCAAAAATATGATCCTAACACTATGCAGAGAAACGTGTACATTCTTAAATGAAAAAAGACCAGTCAAAGCACTGGGGAAACACACTCGCTCACTTTCCTTTGGCTTAGTCCCTGCTTTATCATGGGTTGCCACAGTTTAATAACACAAAACGTAAAAAAGTAAACACAAAACATAAGCATTCATATGGAGCTCCTCCACGGGACTCGAGACTTTTTAAAGACTTACTTCAACGGGCTCGCTCCTCTCCTGTGGCTCTCGGCCCCACCCACAAACGTTGACATGTTGTTGTGACGTGTAGTTACATTTTTTGAGAGGTGTGGAGACATCAGGAAGAGTATTCGACTGTGAAAAGGCTGCGCCGGACCATCTGCATGCACACCATCCATGTGCATTCAACGCAGAAGTATAAATCAGCAAACTCTTAAACCCCCAGTTCTGGGAAACACACACTCTCTCATTCAAACATACTATGGCCAACTGTGGGGGAAACTGGAGAACCCAGAGGAAACCTACACAGACATGGGGAGAACATGCAAACTCCACACAGAAGACCTCCATGTCCAGCCAGGACTCAAACCTACAACATTCTTTCTGTGAGGCAATAGTGCTACCCACAGAGCCACTGGGGAAACTACGGGACTTAAATATACAAGGGAGGGGTTAATTGACCAGGAACACCTGTAATGAATGATGAGTGGTGGACAAAAACAGAACAAATGTAACTCATGTGAAATTTTGTCCCCTCAGGGGCAATAGTTACATATATGGGGAGAAATGGAGGTGGCTTTGGAGAAGAGCAGAACATTTACCCAGAAATTAATCACAATTTCCCTGGAGCATGCACAAATTGATCTCAATTGCTGATACTGAAAGACTATCGGATATTGAGAAGTGCGGCAGGGTTTGCGAAGGGTCAATTGACAAAGGTGGAGATGGAAGGAGTAGCCCAGCATAGCCATAGGGACAAGAACCTGTAGGAATAGAATCCTGAGGTGGAGGCAGGTAAACGACTGAGCAAGGCATAGATGATAGGCTGAGGGATCCTAGCAGAACTGATGGGGCACAGTGAACATGAGGAGCATAGAATCAATGTGGAAATAATGAGTTGGGGTTGTGAGGCTAGAGGATCTCCAAAGACATAATTTTCCCCACCAGATGGAGGTGCTGAGGGTGAGCTGAGAGGCTAATGGTTTGAGACTTATGTCTGGAGAGGAGATGGTAGAAAGGTTGAGTGGGGCCCACTTTGGGACTGAATGTCACGTTCTTGGGGAGTGAGGAAAGGAGCGAGGACCGCAATGCAGTGAACCAAGGATTTATTATATCAAAACAGAAACAAAACAACTAAAACAACCCTGTGGGGGAAAAACACAGAAACAAGACTAAACTAAGTGGACTTAGTTTGGTTAGACAGAATGAAACAACGACTGTGATAAAACATCATCAAATGATGGTGAATGACAACATTTGATGCCTTTAAACGACACGACAACGGACCAGCACAGGACAGAGCACACTAGGAGAATAAATAGTGAAGACAAACCAATGAACAGACAGGCAGACAGGTGAAAATAATAATTACAAACATGATAACAATGTGGGTAGGACAAGAGGCTAGACAAAAGAACACATGAGAGAACTCATTGACCACGTGCTCACATGAAACAAGACACTAAAGCACGTGGTTACAACGTAAACATGAAACCACGTGCTACATGACACACACAACAGAACGCAAGACACGAGCACGCGATAAATAAAGATACTTACCGTGCGCTCACATATGCGACGTGAATGTTCCCTCCCAGGGCCATCCAAAACCGAAACAAACTAGACTGAGATGCTGAGAATGAACATCACACCGCAGACAAAACAAACACGCGCTGAGTCGGCGCTCATACAAAAGACACACAATGACAGAAAAGCATGACAGAAAAGTCAAAAAACTCGAGCCGAGCACAACTTACAAGACATGACAGGACTAGTGTCTAGACTCTGCCACTAAAACAAGAATTAACAAGACCAGAGTGGCAGAATCCTGACACTGAAGGTGAGAAGCTGGCTGATGAAGAAGAACTAAACAAAACCAGCGAAGACTCATTGAGTGAAGAAGATGGAGAGCTGGGATGGACCAGCCTGGATGGGAGAAGCCAGAAATCCTTTATAGTCAAAAACAGAGTCAAATATATCAGTCCAGTGAAAGCTTACCCTCGGAGGTGGGAGTATGGGTAGGGCTTCTATTCATGGCTTTGATCTCCACAAGCACTCCCTTTGTGATGCACAGTGTTGCAGCTCACTCAAATAGTCCGACTTGTTTTGAGATTGTGGCTATGGGGCGATGATCCAATCTGAAGCTTGTGTTGGCAATGGTTAATCTCAAAGAGGTCTTTTTGCAGTGTTATGGAATGTAGACTCTGACAACAAGTTAAAATATTTTATTGAATATCACTGAATTCATGGAATGTAGACTCTGACAACAGGTAACAAGATTTTATTGAATATCACTGAATTTATGGAATGTAGACTCTGACAACAGGTAACAAGACTTTATTGAAGATTGCCGAATTCATGAAATATAGACTCTGACAACAGGTAACAGGAGATTGTGGACTGGAATGAAGAGCACACACAGGGCTTCAGGGGAGCAGAACCTTTATAGAAGTTCTTTGTAGGTAATACAGTTAGACAAGGTAAGATCTCAAAGAAAATGCTGGAGAGGATCACAGTGGAAAGCCATGAGGAAGACAATGGAGCAGGATTGGGGAAGTTAAACCACTGGAGTATTCACTGGAGACAATCTATATGAGTCAGGTAATCAATTCACACATGTGAATGATGAGAATGAAGTGTGTACTTGTATCTAAATCTGATTGCAATGATGATGAAGTGCAGGTGCTAGTATTCAGGGGATCGTGATTGTTCGGGAAATTCATTCAGTGCGCAAGTTCTCAGTGCATTATGGGTATTTTCTTGCAATTATTGTGGTGAATTGTGGGATTGATTGAATGCACTTCAGAACATCCACTATAGTTTCAGACACCACAAGAAAGGGCTGCTCCCTCAAATAGTGCACTATTTAGGGTGTATGGGGTGATTTCGGACACAGCCATGAAGTTTGCAGTCACTGTTCCCAAAATGGCTCCTGAGGTAAACCTACTGTAATCATTCTTGATTCTTGAGATTAGAATGGGTTATAGGTAAAAGGTCCTGAACAAATGTAAGGAATAAAGTTGTTCACTTAGAATTTGTTCAACACAACAAAATGATAACACCCAATGTAGTGCACTATACTGAAGATAGGGAGCAGTTTTAGACACAATATGCAGGAGAATACAATAACTGCCCATAGATTCAAACTTTAAATTCACTATAATCCACTATTTGCTGTGAATTTGTCTTTCTACTTTTTGTACAACTCATCCTTCTTATTCATTGCCTCCAGGTTTAATGCTGTAATGAGCAATTTGCTGTACAGAGGCATTGTGGGTGTTACTACACAAAAGCACAGCTCTCCTGTTCCCAAGCACATTCATCATGCCCTATTCTATCCAGTATTGGCTAATGGCAGATAATTAACAGCTTTATGATCAGAAGCGCTGTGGCAGGAATCTAGGGAGAGGCTCCATCCCTGTGGAGTCCAACTGCAAACTCCACAGTTTCCTGCAGCGGATGAGCTTTATTGCATGTTTAGGTTATTCAGAGTGAAACATGGCTCAATTTCCTTTTGTACAGTCAGCACTATTCAAAAACACTGCAGACAAAACTGCTTTTCCCCTCAAGACACTCTTGATTATCTCTTTTGGGCTCTAAAGGGGCTGAGGGAGACGTAGCACGTTAAGCGCTATATATTATTAGCTGATTCCATCAGTGCGGCTCTTTTAGATCATAGCAGGAAAGCTTGGATATTAATAGCAGTGTTGCATTAATTTCAGTCATTATCTCAGCATGGTAGCTTTGGTGTTTTTCAGCCGTGGATAAAAACATGTTGTCTCCTAACAGGATTCAGTCCATAAATAGCAGAAGATTTCTTGTGAGTCATAAGGGAGTTTAACTGTTAGAACTGAACACATATAGTATATAAATGCATGGCTAATATAATTTGTCGTTTTGCTAATTAAATGGCTTTTTCAGGTCATGAAAACCTCAGTGTAAATATATTGTTTTAAGTCTGGATCATAATAACATAAAAAAATTGCAAAACAAATTATTGAATTATATTTTTTATATACAGTACACTGCAATTAAAAATGCCAGAAGCGCAAAAATATCTACGTTAAAAAGTAATATTCTTGCTTGCGCAAAAGTTAAGAAGGCATATTATATTAAGTCTGCTGGGGGGAAAAAATGTTAAATGAAGGGTTGTTTTTTATATTCTGTTCAGGATAGCTAATGTTGACTGGGCTAAAAAAAAATGCTAATCCAACTATATACTCTTTTTTATGTTGGAGTTCAAGTTTGGGCCAACTAAGCAAATAACATTTCAAGTAATATTTCATAGAGAGGAATGATGTGAACATATGTATACATACATATATATAATCTGTGGTGTTACAAATAATTGGTTGAAGCTGCGTGTATGTGTTTTACAGTGTAATACATTTAGAGACAATTGAGCATTAAATTAAACTGAACTAGTTTATTAATTTAGCTTTAATTTAAGTTGATACATTTTATATATTTTTATATTTAATATTTAGCTGGTTGAAGGTTGCTTTTTCATAGACAAGAGTTTTTATTGCCATCTAAAAATTATATTTAAGGAACCGCGGGGTTAAAATAAGTAGACTACATTATTTGATTACATTATAATTCAATGCCAATATACTGAATTAATTCAGTTATTTCACAGCCTACCACTGTCAAAAACCTAAATTTTGGAGGACAAAAACCTGACAAATGTCTTGAAATACAACATCTGTACTGTGTATTTAGGTACAATAGCATAGTATAAGTTGAATAACTGACTCCATTGAATCCGGTTCCTTTAAAATCTGAAAATAATGCACACCCAAGGTGTTACAGCATCACCATCTGGGGCAGGCATTATTTTTCTAATACTTCATCACCCCACCATCAATTATTACTTATTAAATTAAACCTTCTAAATCAAATTGTTATACCAAAATTAAACTGAAATTAGAAATGATGTCTTGATATCTCTTGTGAAATAAAATTTGATAAGCTCAGAAATAAGTTTTTTTTAAAAGACAGTTCACACAAAATTGAAAATTCTGTCATTATTTACTCACCCTTGTTCCAAACCGGTCTGTCTTTTTTTCTTCTGTTGAACACAAAAGAAGATATTTTGAAGAAAGCTGGAAACCTGTAACCATTGAATTCCATAGTATTCTTTTTTCTACTATGGAAGTCAAGGCTTTCTTCAAAATATCATCTTCAGTGTTCAACAGAATAAAGTTTGGAACCACATGAGGGAGTAAATAGTGAGCAAATTGTAATTTTTTTTCTTTTAAATATCCCTTTAAGTAGGCTTCTAAAATGACTAAGTTAAAACTGAAATAAAAAGTGTAAATAAAAAACATCAAATTACTAAACCTTGAAGTAAAATTAATCTGTTTAGTTCTCTTAGTTTGTTTAACACCAAACCAACATGGAAATCATGGCAAAGCTAATATTTTCTGCAGGCTAAAACCATCTGATAATGCTCTGCTGTGGATAAAATTGTAGAGTTTGGCTTAGCACCAGTGTTTGCTTTCCATTTGCCTCACATGTTTACACCTTCACAGTACATTAACTGCTGTGGTTTGCCTCGATGAAGGCCGTGAAAGGGCTTGAATGCATGTCAGTGTTGTTGGCGAGCAGTTTTGTCTAAATGATTGTGTACGCCTGTGATGCATTCACTTCACCTCTCGAGCAAAACATTAGAAACACGTGACGGTTTTAGGTTTAGACACTTTCCATAATTGCTTGGGATATTTTGAGTAAGTGCGGATCAGTTTCTGTTTGCGGTTTGCATGTCTCATGAAGTGTGGCAACCGCTACATACGCTGGTCTGTTAAAATGTGTTTGATTCAGTGAGATATGACCCAATTAATACAGATATCTGTTAGTAGGATTCACAAAAATCAATCAAGACATCTGACCGACCTTGAAAAGCTACTTTAATGGGCACATAAAAGTGATTTTCTCTCTCTCTCTCTGCTTCTTCTTCGCTCACTCTCTCACTCCCTCTCTGCTCTGCTTCTCATCAATATGCGGCTCTCCGGAGAATTTGATCTATTTTACACCTGAAAGCCTCCGTTCAAGAAAAGAAGCGAGTTGGCCTCTCATGCATCCATTCCTCCGTCACGTCAAGCATTTAGGGTTTACGCTTTATTCTAAACTCATGAATTTTATATGAGCTCATATATGTAGTTTATTAAAAATGAGGCTATTAGTCTCACAAGAATGGTGTATGATTAATGTTACCCTACCTGAGATATTAAAGTCCTGATCAGGCTCCTTAATTACCAGTAATGATGACAGAGCTTCATTGTGTACTGCAATCTTTAACGCTGAAGGGTGTAATTATTGTTTCATAGGGAAGGAAATGATCTCTTTTGTCAGACAAGTTTCCTAACGGCATTCCAAATGCCTGCCATTGGTCATTTAAAGGAACACTCCATTTTTTTTTAGAAATAGGTATTATTTTACAAGTTCCCTAGAGTTGAATAGTTGAGTTTTACACTATCTTTGAATTCATTCAGCTTATCTCTGGGTCTGGTGGAAGCTGTTTTAGCTTAGCTTAGCATAAATCATTGAATCGGATTAGACCATAAAAATATCAAATGCTTTTTGATCATTTTCCTATTTAAAGCCTGATTATTCTGTAGTTACATTGTGTGATGTAGGTGATGTAAAATCGACTGATGGAAAATTACAAGTTCCTAGCTATGTCGGCCTGGAAAATAGAAACTTTTCATTTTCCTGTATGTCTTAGTAAATAATGTAACTACAGAAGAGTCAAGCTTTAGATAGGAAAATTATCAAAACTCGTTTAAAATTTTTTGAGGGAAATGCTAACAGTCTAATCTGATCCAATGATTTAGCTAAGCTAAAGACCCGGAGATTGGCTGAATGAATTCAAAAATGGTAAAACTCAACTGTTTAACTCTGGGGCACTTAAAATAAGCCTATTTCTCCCCCAAAAAAGTGGTGTTCCCACTCCACTCAAGTCTCTCCCCAAACTTACGCCATTGGCTAAACTGTTGCCGTGACAGACTGGTTGAGGAGAAACAGATTCATGTTTTGATACATTTGAGAACCACAGTGTTACACATTTTGGTTAAACTGAAATTCCTTTAAGAGAAAATATGATCATTTTTAATACAAGGGGATGAATTGATGAGGTAAATTCAGCCACAACAATAGGGAATGTGTTTTTTTTTCCCACTGGATTTCTTATTTAGGGTTAAATTGATTATGTCTGTGATAAATATAATTGGATGATACTTTCAGTATAATATAAATATGATGTATAATACGTTACATGAATGTGAATGTTTAAAATATATGATGAATGTTTGATTTTTTTTTTTTAAATGTTTAGACTGTTTAGAATGTTAACTGTGTAATATAAAATGCAAAGGATCTCATGTATAAATGTAGATAGATGTTAGTAGACAGATGTTAGCATCAATACGCTGTACAGACCGATATTCTACATCAACATATGGTGAAGGTTTAGCACTTTGCTTTCAGTAAATGTCAAAAGGTGGAGCAAACCTCTTGGAAATGGCAGGTACAGTGTGGTTCACTTTTGTCCACAGTTTCGAGGAATGGCACAAAGGTGAGTGAATTTCTGTGTTCTGATCAGCGTGCGCATTTAACCTTCATTATTTATGTTTTGATGTTTTGAAACTCATTCTCCCTCAATTACATTCCATACTGATGGGCCCATTAGCGGAGGGTCTTTCTTCTCTCAAGGTGAGAAACGCCATCAATATTCATGACACTGACATGCCGTATTGCATAAAGCCTTTATATCAAAAAAGTGTCTCACAAAAATGTAATCAATATATTGTTTGATGTGATTGAGTGGGCAGAATGACTTTCATATCATTTTGTACTTTCACATTCAATAGAAATGCTTTGTGAAAATACTGAAAGTGACTATATTTTCTGGCCATACTTCAGTGACTATATATATATATATATATATATATATATATATATATATATTTTTTTTTTTACTGATCACATATTTTCACCTTCTGCTTTTTCCCCTTCAATTTCGTACATATTTTCATATACTGTAGCACGACATTGTACACTAGATGACATGAATGCAAACCTCAGTGACTGTTTCAAAACAAAATACATCATTGTACAATAAAAATAGTATACAATAAAAATTGAGTGACATTGACATTACATGTTTTGGCTTAAAGAGAAAAAGATCAAATGTATGAGCTGAAAATACTATGTGCCCAACGATCAAACAACAAAACGTGAACAATAGGCAATACATATGCAGCTTTTAAATCATATGCTTCACCAAACAAAAGTAAACCACATTAGATGGTACATATTTATTATTTCAAGCCCAAACAAAATATAACACAACGAAAAGATGTTAGGATAATCCTTTTGGTTTGCAGCTTCACCAAACTAATAAACCAATGTAGAGATCACATGTACTGTATATATTTAAAGTCCAAACATATCACAACATGATCATTTTGCACTGATGATGATTTTACAACATCATTTGAAAAGTTCAACCAATAGATGCTGTATCTCAGGTATGTTGAATGGGTATAATGTGTATAATGTAGTAAACCAGCATTCAATCTGAATGCCACCTTTACATAGCCTCACTATCACAAGAAAGAGACGTAAACAGATCCAATTGCAAGTAAAAGTGTATTAGCTGAATTGGTCTGTACAACATACAAGGAACAAAGGCTGACAGCAACTCTGGTAGCATGGGATGAAAGATAACTCACAAGTCCTGTGGAACAGCAGAATGAGACCTGAAAGACAGGAACAAACATGAGCGACTGAATGCCAAACGGTGAGAAACAGAGTCCTTAAGTAGGTCTCAATAATAGGTTGCAGGTGGCCCCACTGATTAGTCAGCTGACTGCAAAGTGAGCTGTCAAGGAAAGGTAAGCAAACACAGCCATGCGACAGACATAACAACAAAAGGAGAACACGGATATGTGAACCGTGACACTCACCACTTCTGCTAACAACTGTGATAAGAAGATATAAGTTTATATATAATAAACTTTAGGGATGCATAGTTGTGTAAAACTGTTTAACTACAATGAAAAGTGTAGAAAGAATTTTCCCCCACTCAGAAATTAAGAGTAAAAGTCACAAATAACTCAGTAATTCACTGAAATGTGCGTTTCTGAAGAAAATATGCACTAAAAGTAATGAAATATACTGTACTAATCTATGTTTTACCATGAAAGGTCTTGTTTACATTGTAGTAGTTTACTCATTCCCATATTAGAAAGAAATTAGCAGTAACTGTTTAAATTCATTTGCTGAGGAAGGATTATGTAACTTAAAATGGCAAAGATAAAGGGATGATTGAATATGAAATGAAATTTCCACAAGTGGTTCCAAACGTTTATGTATTCTGTTGAGCACAAAACAAGATATTCTGAAGAATGTTGGAAACCAGCAGCTATTGTAGGAACAAAAAATACTATATAAAGTCTGTTGCTGCTGCTTTCCAATGCTTTTTGGTAATGATAAAAGAATTAGTATTCTTTGGTTTAATTATCCCTTAATTCCATAATTCCTTAATAAATCCCTGTTTAAAATGCTGGCACAAAAATGCAGCAGATTTCCTGTATTATATATTTCCTTTTCAACTAAAAACTCTCTCTTCCACAATCACCTGAACCCCTGCAAACAAAACCAGAACCCCCTCTTCTCTCCCGCCCACCACACAACACAACAACCACATAATTAAATCTGAGTGTGCCTCACACAGGTAAGTGAGCTTGATAAACCACCTGTAGAAAACACACACTTTCAACTCTCTGACACTTTAACCGACACTCCATATCTTAAAAAAGAAAGAAAGAAAAATAACACTGCACTGATGAAGTGTGCTTCACACAGGTGAGTGGGCTTGAGAAACCGCCGGCAGAAACACTTTTCTCTCCACATCCCTGACCCACCCAACCCCCCCCCCCAAAAAAAGCAGCTTTGGACAAAAGCGTATGCTAAATGATTGAATCTAAATCTATATATAGTTCAACTCTTTATTTTTTTGTGTGATTTGTTTATTTCATGCTCTTTTTCAGCTAATTAATGTCACGGCTAAGACCTTTATAGATGTCCTTCTTAAACTCCTGATATCACGCTCTCTCCCGGAATGAAGAAAAAAAATATTTTTATCTCTTGTTTTGTTTAATATTTGTGCCTGCAGTAGATGCGACTCACATGTCTGTGGCTGGCCTGATTGTATTAGAGGATTATCAACCCCTCCTTGTTTTATAGAGCCCATCACAAGACCTGGATCAACAAAAATCTCCCTCTTTCTCTAACATCTCAAGCTTGGTCAGTCGAAGTATGTATAAGATTAGCAAGCAGAAAGCCGAAGAAACTCTATTATTACATCAGTAAATGTGTCGTCTAGACATTGTCAGTAATGAGATTGAAGCCTGTGCGCTGACATAAAGACTGTACACAAAGAATAGAGGTTTTAAATGACTTTTATGAAGATGTGTCTGTGCCTGCAGGCTCTTTTCTTGATTGAGTTTTATATCTTTACATAAAGAAGACACCAAGGAAAGCATGTGAGACTCGCCACCCAGGAAGTCAACCTTAATTGGAGCCATTATTTGGATCTGTAGATTAAAACGATGAATCAGTGGCTTCTTCAGTGGTGCTGAATGGTGCTTTCTGTATTTTTTAATTTTTTATTTTATGTAGTTTAGTGACCTGGGATTATTCAATTGCCCTGTGACAATTAAGCAGATGCAGTAGTTCAAACTATAATTTAAAATTACTCACTAATTACTCACCCTCAAGTAGTTATTATGGAGAAGATTAATTCATTCATTCATTCATTTTCTTTTCGGCTTAGTCCCTTTATTCATCAGGGGTCGCCACAGAGGAATGAACTGTCAACTTATCCAGCATATGTTTTACGCAGCGGATGCCCTTCCAGCTGCAACCCATCACTGGGAAACACCCATACACTCTCATTCACACACATATACTACGGACAATTTAGCTTACCCAGTTCACCTGTAGCGCATGTCTTTGGACTTATGGGGGAAACCGGAGCACCCGGAGAAAACCCACGCGAACACGGGGAGAACATGCAAACTCCACACAGAAATGCCAACTGACCCAGCCAAGGCTCGAACCAGCGACCTTCTTGCTGTGAAGCGACAGCGCTACCCACTGCGCCACCGCGCCGTCTCTATGGAGGAGATTCATTTATTTATTTGTGTTATATTTATGTATTGATTTATAACTACAATTATTTATTTCCACAATTATTTATGTATTCAAGGCGACACAGTGACTCAGTGGTTAGCAATAAATAAACAATAATAATGAAGTGTGGTAAAAAAAACTGAGTTATATCCAAACACACGTCCTATTCTTGTGTCCCATATGGTGATGCATACATCTCCAAAACCTGACAGATGGACAAATCTAAGCTTATTTTTATTAAAACAAATATAAATATGCATATAATAAATAATACTACTAATAATAATAATAACATTATACAAAAGCAAGTTGTCGTGAATAAACTGAAAAAAGCCCCCCGAGATGAAGAAGGCATGGAGGCAGTGGTTTTTATATTTATGTATATAAAATAATAATTTTTGTAACATTTCAATCCTTTAACACATCCTGTGTGTACAGTCGTGGCCAAAAGTTTTGAGAATTACATAAATATTGGAAATTGGAAAAGTTGCTGCTTAAGTTTTTATAATAGCAATTTACATATACTCCAGAATGTTATGAAGAGTGATCAGATGAATTGCATAGTCCTTCTTTGCAATGAAAATTAACTTTATCCTGAAAAAATCTTTCCTCTGCATTTCATTGCTGTCATTAAAGGACCTGCTGAGATCATTTCAGTAATCGTCTTGTTAACTCAGGTGAGAATGTTGATGAGCACAAGGCTGGAGACCATTATGTCAGGCTGATTGGGTTAGAATGGCAGACTTGACATGTTAAAAGGAGGGTGATGCTTGAAATCATTGTTCTTTCATTGTTAACCATGGTGACCTGCAAAGAAACGCGTGCAGCCATCATTGCATTGCATAAAAATGGCTTCACAGGCAAGGATATTGTGGCTACTAAGATTGCACCTAAATCAACAATTTATAGGATCATCAAGAACTTCAAGGAAAGAGGTTTAATTCTTGTTAAGAAGGCTTCAGGGCGTCCAAGAAAGTCCAGCAAGCGCCAGGATCGTCTCCTAAAGAGGATTCAGCTGCGGGATCGGAGTGCCACCAGTGCAGAGCTTGCTCAGGAATGGCAGCAGGCAGGTGTGAACGCATCTGCACGCACAGTGAGGCAAAGACTTTTGGAAGATGGCCTGGTGTCAAGAAGGGCAGCAAAGAAGCCACTTCTCTCCAAAAAAAACATCAGGGACAGATTGATCTTCTGGGGGGCATCTGGAAAAAGGCTTGTCTGGAGAATAAAAGGTGAGCGCTACCATCAGTCCTGTGTCATGCCAACAGTAAAGCATCCTGAGACCATTCATGTGTGGGGTTGCTTCTCATCCAAGGGAGTGGGCTCACTCACAATTTTGCCCAAAAACACAAAAGAATAAATTCAATTCAATTCATCTTTATTTCTATAGCGCTTTTACAATGT
>CAIGQV010016580.1:0-29562 GCA_903798115.1 Danio jaintianensis
AGTACATGATATTTAGATATTATTGAGATATTTAGAAAAAAATATTGACAGTACCCTTAATCATTCATAAGCTATGGATGTCATTGGTTATCGTCAACTGTTGATTTTTCAAAATATCTCCTTTTCTCTACAAAATAGGTCCAAAGTGAGAATAAACAGTGAGCAAATTTTCTATTTTAGGTTCAGATACTAACATTTTCATACCGTACTTAACCCCAGGTTTTTGCCTTTTCAAACTTTGCTTTTAACACTGAGTAAAGAAATCTTTCACATTACATTAAATGCACGCATTTTGCAGACATTTTGATCCAAAGCCTTTTTACAAAAGATGACAAAGCAATTCATCAAAGAGCCAACAATAGTCCTAAAGGTGCCACAGAATAGAAATCTGGATATATCTAGGCATAGCTGAATAATAAGAGTTCAGTACATGGAAATGACATGCAGTGAGCCTCAAACACAGATCCTGACTGTCAGGGTCAAACCTAAATTTGATTCTGGTCACAACTGGGAGCCAGTGGAGCGAGAACAGAAGAGGTGTGACGCGAGTCCTTTTTGGCTTATTGAAGACTATGTGCTGCTGCATTCTGAATCATCTGCAGAGACTTAGTCATGCTGGTTGGAAGTCCAGTCTTCAAATTACAAAAGCTTGGACAAGTAATTGTGCTGTTTACTCTGACTGGAATGATCTGATTTTTCTAATGCTGTGAAGCACGGACTTACTGTACATGAGCAATCTGTTGCTGAGATAAGAGTACAGAAGCTCGGTTGGTCGTCATTTTTTCCCCCAGGTTTCTTGCAGGTTCCAACTGAGTTGTAGATGATGTTCCTTTACTCAAGGCAGATGGATATATGAGCTGAGATGGTGGGACCTTCAGTTTGAAAAGAAAGATAGAGTTATACAGTATATCATATGTATAGCAGTGATAGACAGGATGTCCATGGATTCTTAAAAAGTCTTAAATTCCATAGTATAAAAATCTGAACCTGATAAAATACACGCTAGAAGGGATTTCACTGGGATTTCGCTCTTTATGACAGCTGCGTCAACCCTTACATTGGCAAATAAAGAACTAGAGATGCACCGATCGACAGGTCAGGGACCGGAATCGGCCCATTTTTTTGCATGACCAAGCTGAATGGTGACTAGTGATTCTGCTGCATCCTCGTTGTTATTATAATTATTAGCTATTATAAGTCAGTTTAAAGATTGTTTTCAGGTTTTTTTTAACTCTTTCTATATATAATAAAGTGTGTTAAGAATGGTAAATTAATTAGTTGTGTGCTTTTTTTGTCTTTTATTTTGCAAATTCAGTACTATAAAATTATACTATACAATTGGTCTTAAATTTAATTCCGTTTGGTATTAAAAGGTCTTTAAAAGTCTTAAATATGACTCTTAGAAACCTGCAGATACTCTGAATACAAACCAAGTGTTTTTAACGTCAGTGAGGTTGTGTAAATTGAGAGAAGTATTTCTTAGAGACTCTGTAATTTGAACGACATCTACGCTCATGTTAGTCTGTCTGTTTCTGCTTATTCCAAGGTTTACACCATCTTGGATCCGGCCCATGTGCAAAGCAGATGGTTGTCGTGGTCATTGATGAAACAAGAGCACAAAACTGATTCTTGCAAAGACCCCAGTGATAGCCTAGTCTTTGGATTAACCCGTGGGCCAATCTGAACCCCTGCCCAGTGACCTACTTGGACGTGCACCTCCTCCACAATGGATACTCAAGTCCTTCAACATCTTAGACTGCAGCTCTGTGCCTTTACAGCCAGAGAACTGGTCATTATAGATGAGCCTGATTTCTCATAATGTTTGTTCTCCATGCACTTGCATCAATTGGTGGAGATTTGATACCTTGCCACTGTCAACTCTGGCTAGCTTGGTTGGGGCCTGTTAAGCTGCTCTTCAGTGCATCATCCTTCAACAGTGACATTTGTATAAAACTGAACGGATTTAAACTGAACCAAACTCCAACAGTGACATTTGTATTAAACTGAATTGAATCAGTTTTAATTAAAGTAGAACTACACCAGCAATGTTCCACAATCTTATATTGCTATGGCTTTTTATTCTCTGTTCTTCATCTATGTTAAGCTGCTTTGACACAGTCTCTACATTGTAGCGCTAAAGAAATAAAAATGACTTGAAGTAGAGGTAATTCTAAATGGAATTCTGTCTTTTCTTGCTTCACATTTTACACCATTCATAATTTATTTAGTGTTGACAGTTAATCCTGGGTATTCATAAAATGCAGTTCTCATGTCTAAACTCTGGGTTAACCTACTTATTTGCGGGATCAGTGTCAGTTGCATCAGAACAAATGCAAGACACCTTTCCAACTATAAAGGTAAGGATTAAACGCTCTTCTCTTTTCTCCAGTTGTCACATTTTCTAGTCAGCATTTGATTTTCTTTTTCCCTCAAATGCTGAAACATTCTACATATTTAGCTCACTTTTTTTGTTACTATGCAGAATGTGAATATGCATATTTATTTATCTGTGGTTAAAAGTAGGATTAGATTAGTTGTTTTGTACTGTCTTGGACTGAATGGATGTCCAGCGTGTGATACCTGTGAAGTTGTCCTAGATGTGGCACAGTGCAGTGCTTTGCATCTGGTGTGTGACCCCCTTACAATGATGATAACCATGCACAGGGGTTAAGAGTACAGAGAAAATACAGTGAGTACAGTGTTAAGTTTGCACATAATTTGTTTGTTTTTTGGGCATTTTTCAGAGAAGCAGGTAAATAAACAAACAAAAAAAGCACAACTGAGGTGGTTGGCCAGCACAGTGTCGCCTGGAGATTTGAAAAAAAAAATCACTTTCATTTAGTTTTTCCAGTAATATCACTAATAACTCTATTTATGATTTTGTATTTATTTTTCAACTTTGGCAATAATCATCTTCAAATATCTTTATCAACTCTTGGTCTGGTCCTCCCTCATGCTTAACTTCTCATTATGTCTCTTTTGTGGTTGGTCCCTGTGATTGTGGATTTTGTGGTTGCTGCTTGCAGATACTTTTAAGAAATTCAATTGTTTAGACAGAAAAACAATGAAGAACCCAGACTCCTTCAGATTTCTTTTGTGGAAAAATTAGCAGCCTTACTGTATAAACTGGGGTTAAGAGTATTGAGAAATTCACTGTTACAGTGTTTTGTTTGTGCAGAATATGCTTTTATCATTTTCCGAAATTAAGTTTAAAAAAAAGCTAATTCTAGAAATGCAGTTTTAAAGGTTAGCTTGGGTGTTGCTTTTTCTTTTTCTCTTACAATGTCATTTTGTGAGCAAGACCATTTTAAAAGAATGTAAGAGATGTAAAAGCAATGAATTATTAGAATCATGCTGCACCAGAAAGCACCATTTACATTAAAATACAAGATATTAACTGACATAATGTCTTACCCATCTGTACAATAAGTGAATACTTATTGGTCAGTTGCAATAACAACCAAGAAACTGTTAGCACAGGCTCATCCAGCACAGGTTATGAGTTATGTACTGTATAATTAACTTAGATTTGCATTTAGTAAGCTAATAAAATACTGACATAATCTCTGGTATTGGTTATACTGTAAATAAATTGGACTTTAGTACTAATACTGGTGCAGAATGTTAGTTGCAGTTAAAGGAATATGTAGACTATAGTATAACATGCAATTGAGTATCTGAAAACATTGCATTCATTTCACGTTTTCTTTTTTTAAAGTACACCATACAGTGTACTTTTTCAGGGGGGGGTTTTCAAGGGTTGTGCTGTAAAAACTTCAAATTACTGCTGGTAAACAAATATAAATCCAAGTGCTTCAGTGAAATCCACTATATAAAAGAACAACTAGGCTCTAAAGCATTTTTTTTTTTCTTTTATCAGCAGTGTTTTGACATTTTTAAAACATAAATCTCAGAGTGGGCTGAAAGAAAGCTTCACAACAAAAATAACAAAAATTGAATAGAAGTTACTTTATTCAAAATCACATTCTCTTTTTTTTTGATGCAATGAAAAAGTAAAATAAAGTGACATGGATATACAAACAGTATACCACATTAAAACTAATTAGCACAGTCTATGACAAAAAAGTGGTGAACTCATTTTGAAGTGTGAAAATGTATTTCAAAGTTTTATAGCAGATGTTGTTTTGTTGTTGTTGTTGTTGTTGTTGCTGTTGTGGTTGTTGTTGTTGTTGTTGTTTAAGTTCATAGTATTATGTAAGGTATTTATCATCTTGTTTCTCAACATTTTAAAATAAAAATTGAAACTGTTCAGCAGTGGTATTTTAGTACTGTTAATATACTATTACAATTTTTATTAACAGTTCAAATTTTATTAATGTTTTTTATTTTAATTTCAGATAAAGTTTTAGCATGTAACTTTTGGGCAAGGCATTAGTGATGGCTGCTTTCAAAGCACTGCTTCATGAATCTTTGAAACCCTCATGAATCCTTTATTTTGAATCAGTGGTTCGTAGCACATAACAAATTAGCAAGGTCATGTGATTTCAGTAAACAGGGCTTTGTTACATCATTACTGTTTCAAAACATTTTCAAAATTCAATGGTTCTCCACTTGGATAATCTGTGTAATACCCTAAAATCCATATGAATCATGCGGGATTATTCTGATCGTCCACCAATGATGAATCATTGAACAGGTTTCACATTTTTTTAGCTGATCTTGGATCAGTTTTATTTTAGTTTATTAAGATTCAGTTTTGTTTTAGAGTTTTGCTAATAGACATTTTAATGAGACATTTGGAAAATAAAAAAGGAGTAATACCAGTTGAAAATTCAAATACTTTGAAACAGTGTACAATTTTGCAAAGCAATTGGTTAAATTGTTTCAAAGCTTCCGGTTTCCCCCACAGTCCAAAGACATGCGCTATAGGTGAATTGGGTAAGCTAAATTGTCCGTAGTGTATGTGTGTGAATGAGTGTGTATTGGTGTTTCCCAGTGATGGGTTGCAGCTGGAAGGGCATCCGCTGCGTAAAACATATGCTGGATAAGTTGGCGGTTCATTCCGCTGTGGCGACCCCAGATTAATAAAGGGACTAAGCCGAAAAGAAAATGAATGAATGAATGTTTCAAAGCTTTAAAGAGCTATGTTTCACCCATCAGGGGTGCTGCTGGCCGATGCGGGCCCTATGACAACATTCTGATGGAGTTGCGGATGAAAGTGAAGAGCGGAGGGAGGGGGTGAGATTGGGGGGCCGTTAAGAGCAACCTTAGAATCGTCATAACTCCCCCTCCCCCAACGACTACTTGTTTCTGACTAGTCAGTTGCAACATTGTATGTTGTATGTTATTCCGAGATAACAACCGGTGAAACTAATAACACAAGCTCATCTGGGTTCTTTAAATCATCTTGACCGTCAGTGAATACGTTCACATCCATTTATACAGAATATGCTTGTCTGTCCTGCCCCATCTTCAACTGTTTGGTGCCATCGTTTGACTGAATAATACGTAGGTTAGTGTATCTGCTTGTCTGTCACAGCACATTTTTTGACTGTATTTGATTGTTTCAACCCAGGCTCATTCTAAATACGTACCCCTTTATACATTTCTGGAGAGCATCAAATACGTCTCAGAAGGTTTTTGCAGTTTTTGATTTCATTAATCCACCAGGGGCTGCTGTGTACACTTTTTGAGATCTCAAATTTCTCTCGTAAGTGCCATTCGTGCATGTCTGTCTTACACAAATCCACCAGAGGCTGCTGTCGAATGACTGACTGACTGACTGACTGACCAATCCTCCTCCTTCCCTAAACGCAACCGATAGTGTTTTCAAAAGCACCGATTGACCGGAACAGCCGTCCACACGGAGGTAAGCAGTCAGTTGGGATACTCACGAAAAGGAATGGCGTCATACCGCCCTCTAGCGTTCATTTTAAAGACAAAATGCAGCCATACGTACCTCTGGCTACATAATTCGCAATCTCCATGAATGTATCCAGGGCTACGTTTTTAGAATGAGCCTATGTTGGATTGTTTGGCACCGTTTTGTTAATGAATTATATGTAGGTTAGTGTATACTCCATCAGCTGTTTTCATCTCTGTCGGCTTTGTGTTTAATTAAAGAATTAATAAACCATTATGGCTCAGAACAATGTTTTGTGTTTGACCTTTGTGTTTTGTGGCAAGTAACTTAAATAAGCGGGATTAAGTACATCCAAGACGGTTGTTATCGTAAGACTGTCTGACTTTATTCTGCAATAACACCCACCGGGATGTACTTTATCCCTAACATAATCTAAACAGTATATATTAGATCAGTCGGTAACACTTTAGTTTAGGTCACAATTCACAATATTAACAAACCATTAACTCAACACTACTAGCTAAATAAACTACTAATTAGCTGAGTATTAATAGTAAGGTTTAGGTTTTAGGTAGGATTAGGGGTGCATATCTTAATAATAGGCAGGTAATAAGCCAGTAGTTATCAGCATGAATTGTGACCAAAACTTACAGATTATTGTTTTTCCGTTTAAATTTTTTCTGTTTTAGTTAGTTTTTGCTTTCTTCAAAGGGCTATAAGTATAATTAAAACTGGTTGAAAGTCTTTTCATATCCTGATAAAAGTCAATAATTTAATTTAATAATTTAATTTATAGTATTTACTTTGTTTTGTTAGGTTAACTCAATGCTAACCACAGCTACTGTTTAAATGGATCCATTTTATGTTACTATTCTTCATGTATCGTTGTGCTTTGTACCCTGTCTTAAACATATTTCATATTTTTATCATGTGAGAGAAGAAAATATCAAAAAACAGCCTGCATCAACAGAGTTTGTGGAAAGATTAGTGTATTTGTACAGTGACTTAAGCTAACGTTAGTTTGAACATAAGTTACTTTGATGGCGATGTTTACAGGATGAATTGCTGTAGGGTCAGGTCAGCTTTGCCCTGTGAGACGCTGTAAATTGGAGATGACATTTATGGTTCAGTATGCCACATACACTGTGGTCCCCTGCTGTAAAATAATCTAAATTCAAGACCGAGGAAGCGAGCAGCCAGCTCACCGTGAATAATGACAAACAACCGTCTGCGTGTATGTGTGTGTGATTGAAGACTGGCAACTGATGGTTTATACAATAATTAAGTGTGTTTATTCCAGGGCCAGTGCCCATTTAGGGTGTCAGCATGGCACTCTGTAAAATGCAGCTGGCAGAGGAAAAGAGAAGGCACCGTGCCATCATCCATCTCTGAAGGAGGGAAAGAGAGTGGGGAAAATAGATGCAATGTTGGCTGAGAGAGGCATACGCCAATATTAGGCATCGCTGCTCTATTGCAGACCAGACACAATGGATATGATGATCTGAGTTTGTCTGCATTTACGGAGTTATGTTTAATGGCGACATTTTCCTTTACCCTTAGTGCTATTTTAGGAAGTTTTGTTCATTTTTATAAAGCAGTTTTATAACAAACACTTTTAAGGCCATAAATACGTTTCTAAAGATAATTTATCACTTTAGGTTTATGAAAGACCCGTTTAGACCCATTTGTATTGTAATTAAATAAGCTCAAGTAAATCCTTTTTTAATTTGCTTTTCTCTGGTCCTTTTAATAGCCCCATTTGTTCCCCAGTTCATTAAACTGGATCATTTCTGAACCGCATGTCCATATGTTAAATGCTACATTGCACTTATTCCCCTTTAGATATCATTGCCTGTTGCCTGGAAACTATTTCTAAATGAGACAAAAACCTTCATAAATAGCTTTCTTACCTTTTAATGTTCGAAACACCATTAAGTATTCAAATCAATGTAAACTAGCAATAAAAGCCTTTTTTAGTCAGTGTGACACTTTTTAATTACTGTATGCTTTTAAAAAGATATAAATATTTAGCAAGCTTGTGATAAGTGGATTAAAAGTAACAAAAAAGACATTTCTGAAGTTGGAAAAGAATAATATTTCATATCATTTTTTCTTGGGAACTTCCACAATAACATCATAAAGATAACTGTTTTCAAAACTGATAATTATATAAAATGTTTCTTGAACACTAAATCATGCATATTAAAACTTTTTTCTAAGCCAAATGTAATATTTTTACTGCATAGAAAACATAATAAAACACAGATGTCATACTGTCACGAGTATTAGCTGGAGTACCCAACAAACACACTAGAGGGCACTCCAGGAATACGTACACTCCAACAGCCATTCACTCAGACTACACATCCCATCATGCTTTGTGCCAATTCAGACTTTGGTCATCTGTTACAGCTGATCTCAATCTGGACACTGACACACACATGCACACGCACACACACACAAACACACACAGCTGCAGATCATTCACACTGATTACAGACACTATTTAACCACTACAGACAAACACATTCATTGCTCAGTATTGTTTAATGTTGGACATTATGGTTTTTCTATGTTTTCCGATTATGATTGTTTTCTGCCTGCCCTGAACTTTGCCTGTCTCTTGAGTTGCTCAGTGTAGTGGTGGGCAGAGTGAGGCTTTGTGAAACACTGAAACAGTTTAAGCAAATGTGTCGAGGCTCGAGAAAACTCGAGCCGAGCATGACAAATAAGACAGACAGGACTAGTGTCTGGATTCTGCAATCAAAACAAGAATTGACAAGACCGAAGTGGCAGAATCCTGACACTAGCCCCCCAGGCTGGGGCCGGTAGGGCAAGGTGTCTTGGAGGTGCTGGCAGGGCAAGGAGCCTGGGTGGCACAAGCACCGAGCTGCGCTAAGGGGCAGGAGCCGTCACTGGCAGGCGCTCTGGGGCTGGAGCGACACTTGCCGGCGCTCTGGGGCTGGAGCCGACACTGGCGGGTGCTCTGGGGCTGGAGCCGACACTGGCGGGCACTCTGGGGCTGGATCCGACACTGGCCTTGTGCATAAACCCCAAAGGGGCGATGGTTCTGGTGGTGCTGCAGTCCTCTGACCAGGGGTTGGTCTTGGGGATCCTCATGCTGGGAGAGAGCTGGGCGAAGAAATAAGCCCATGGTCCGCTGAGTCCTCTTATGGCCAGTTCGTTCTGTCACGGTTGGTGGTGGGGAAAAGGAGCGAGGACTCAAGTGCAGAACAAAAACACGGGTTTATTTATAAAATAAAACAAAAAGACAACAAAAACTACCCAGAGGGGGAAAACATTAACAAAACAAATAAACAAACAAACAAACTGGGCTGGCAGGAAAGAGCAGGGCTGAACACGACAGGACAAGGAAATAATCGACGACGAACTGGCACAGGACAGCAGACATGGGGAGACTATAAGCAGAAATAATTAACAAACAAACAGGTGAACATAATAAACTAATAATGGGTTAACAAGGAGGGTGGGACTAGACAATAGACGGGAGAGCACATGACACACAAACAACACAAGCCATGTGTTCACATAAAACAAGACTAGAACACGCAGCCAATAAGAGAACTCATTAACAGCGGTTCACAAAACAAAGCACTAAAGCACGCGTCCACAACACAGAGTAAACACAGAGCCACGTGCTTAGACAACACCAACATAAACAGACGCAAGACACGAGCACACGATAAATGAAAACACCTTACCGTGCGCTCACACATGAAACGTGCATGTTTCATCTCAGCGCCATCCGAAACCGAAACCAACTAGACTGAAACGCTGAGAATGAAACAGCATGCTGCCGACAGAACAACACAAACACGAGAGCAACCGAGCATGCGTGAACCGAGCCTCCTCTGGGACGCGCGTGACAAAGACACGAATGCGCAGCTCACTCGAGACTGCGCGTTCACAACAACGACAAGAGACACAGACCAAGACAGGATTAGTGCCCGGCCTGAGAAAACTCGAGCCGAGCATGATAAATAAGACAGACAGGACTAGTGTCTGGATTCTGCCATCAAAACAAGAATTGATCAAAACAAGAATTGACAAGACCGAAGTGGCAGAATCTAGAACAAGACTAGAACTCGCAGCACAGTTGGACTATGTCAGCGCACAGTCCACTAAGCTACAAGAGATTGTGGTTTTGTTTTAGACCCTGTCAATCAAAGACAGATTCACCAGGTCTCGCAATGCTTGTGAAGTTACCGATCCTTTGAATCACTTTAGTTTAGGTACCTGGGTGTTTCGAAACATTTCGAAGCAGTGTTTCAAAACATCTGCGGTTCAGGATCTCGACACAGTGTCAAAACATCAGTTTCGTGTCAGCCATCCCTAATAGTGTTGGATTACCATTGCATCACTGTTTTCCTCCTGTTTTCACCCCTGCCTGCTGACCATTTTCTATTAAATAAAGCTGCACATGAAACTCCACCTCCATTGCCAAACCCCTTTGTTGCCAAGTGTTTTTGTTGGTCAAACTGAGCAAAATAATGCTCATATTTTATATTTTAAATGTAACAATGTACTTGTTTTTTTATGCTGGTAGAATATTCACAAAAATAGCTCTCTTGATCATGTTTAAAAGGAATTGTTTAAAAGTAAACTATAAACAAAGGCTAGCTTACAACTACTGAAAGATCACAACACTCCATTTGGATGGAAATTTCTCATGATTGACAAAAAAGGGTCAAACTTAAAAGCAGAAAATTTTCAGACCCAATGTTTACACAGAGTGGAGGGAAGTCAACTGGGGTTAAGCAAGAAATAGAAACCCAGTGTGGATCTGGAATAGCAGAGTCAATGCCACTTATCCACAAATTGATATTTGCTCTGCTCATACAGTTCTCTGCCTGCAACAAGTGCACCTCAGAGCATAAGGGCAAGGGGGCAGTGGATTGGGCCACATAGCCACCCCCCAGCGAACGTCCCCGATGTCTCCATCCGTCCCTTACCACTCACCTGACTCTCACCTAGACCTGCACCTATCAGCATAGTCATTAACCAGCCCATTTAGGCCAGAACACACCAAGCCGCCGCCAAACATCTAGTGCAGGCAAAAAACAACTGTGTTTTTGGCTCGTGTTTGGTCCCATCAGAACCAAAAAGATGCCCCTAAACACACCAAACGGATGACTGAAACTGAAACGAGAGCACGTGTTCTGCACCTGCATGAAAGGACATGTCTTATTGCACCTACAGATAGCAGTTTTCTCTTTACACAAAGGGAAACCATAGATGAAATGTGCATAGACAACACATATACAAAGCACCCTTTAGTACCATTATCACAGTAACTATCATTCACCACAGAGGGATTAGCTCTGATAATCTAATAATCCATATTGTTTGAAAATATTTGAGAAATGTAGTGAAATTACAGCCGGTTTCTTTGTGTTCCCTCTTGACTGATTGTTCACTTGGTTACATCCCTTCAGTTTTTGTTCTTAAGGTATTGCACACTTTTTATTTATTTATTTATTTATTGCAAGCTCCTATACATTTTGCACCATTTATCTGATTTTCTATTAAATTCAGCGAGTGTAGAATCACAAAATTCTTGAGGGACTGCTCAACACAAGAGCTGCCTGTTTTCTGTTTATTATAGGTCATGGAAATTCAGCTTTTAAGTCAGTGAAATTCAGGGAAAAGTCAAGGAATTTGATATTTGGCTTAGAGTTCCTTGTGCCTTGAACAATAAAACAGAAATCTTTTCTGCAATACTCGTCTTGATGATTGCACCTCCAGTGTTGTCCTAGTGTGTGTGTTCCCAGTTCCTGTCACGTAAGTTAGCTGTCTTCTCATCCTTCTCCTGATAATGACAATAAATAACAGTTAGCCTTTGACCTTTGAGTAAAGTAGAGACTAAGTCTCAGTAGTTTTCAAGTCTCACCTACTTGCCATTTACCACAGCATTCTGCAATAAATACCAGTTTGAACCACTTGACCTTTAGCCCCCAGTCTCATATATCCTGACTAAAGACCAGTCCAAAGTATCATCAATTTACTAAATATTCACTCCAATACCCCACTGAGCTGCTCCCTTTTCTAATGCAAGTTTAGGGTAATAGTTTGGCACCATGAAGACCATCTTTGTGAGCGGGTTAAATTATCCCCTCTTTCTTCAAGTTGGTAGCAGCGGGATAAAGCACCTGTGGGGTTTTTTTGTTCTTAGAGGTGTAATTGCCAGGGGCTGCAGCCTTGAAGCACTGGAGGTGGCAGAATTAGCAGAACGACCCCCTGAGGGCACTGGAGAGGGGCAGGTTCTACACAATGTAGTCAATACTGCCCCTCGCCAGAGGGGTTACTGCCCTCATAGGCCTAATGACTTTGGCTTCAGGGCCTCTTTGAGAACCTCTTAGTGACTATGATGGTCCTCTGACCACCATAAGTTGTTAAGAATCTTGACTGAGAGTGTCGAGAAAGCTGAGACTTCTTGTTTTTTGGCAGGCTGGTGCATGGCAACACTCTGCTCTATGCTGGTGTGAAGAGCTGGTAGATGGCTAGGGCTGCTCCTGCCAGGCAGTCCTAGAAGCCTTAGGATGCGGGCGAAAGAAGCTCCCATATGAACTTGACTTCTTTTTGGCTTGTTCAAATGACTCAGCTAATTTATCTACAGAAGCATCAAAGAAGCCATCGGGTGAAATCGGAGCATCATGGAAGAGTTTTCTGTCTTCTAACTTGACCTCCGATTGATTTAGCCATAAATGTCTCTCTGTGACCACCATAGAGTGGCAGAGAGATGTCACGATTTCTTTGATGGCATGGAGAGCGATGTCTGCGGCCTGAAGAAGCTCTCTTAACTCAACAGCAGTTCTGCTAAGGGCTATCCTAAGTCCCCTATCTCCACTTATGTCTTCAATGTCCAGGAATCCACCTTGAACTTCCAACCCATTGGTTCCACCCTTGCTCCACAGTGACCTTGTCTGTCATCCCACACGCTTCACTATAGTTGCCCCATCCAAGTGTCAGCATGGGATTCCAGGTTTCTGGCTGTACCTTAGCTCTCAATCCCATTGATTCCACCATCCTTTACCTTGGCATTGGATGCTCATGGCCATGGTCTTCTGAGCCTCTTCCTCAGTCCCATGAACCACCAGCTCCACCTTGGACCACCAAGAATCGCAATGTCATCCTGACTCTTTGTCTCTCTGTTTTCCACCATCCATGGCTACACCTCTGTTTGAAGGGTCTCTAGCTCCATCCTGGTTCCACCCTTCATGGTTTGAAAGCTATTTCTCATCTACTCCTTTCTCACAGAGGCAGTTTGAGTGCTGGTTTATGGCCGGAGCCTAGTTCCAGATTGGTTCTTTGTCTTTTGACACCCAAAGCACTTGTGCTGAACTAGAAAAGGTGTATTTTTAAGTAACACCAAAACATTACTGTGCTAAATACACACTACAGTTTTTTAATCTCTGTCTATTCAATTATGGCATGCTCTGCGTACATATTGTTCTCGCATGTATTTTCTATCTGTATAAATTGCATGATATTCTGCATGAACAATTTATTATTGCTCATATCTCTTAATCTGAGAAGTATGTAGTTACATCAAACATGGCTTTAAGGCTCTAAGCTTGTGGAAATGCAAAGCAGTTCTTAGAACTCTCACCAGATAAACCAGTTCCAAACCGGCAATAGCACTGGCACCAAACTAGCACTTGGTTCATGCTGGTGGAAAAGTGGTAATCTTGGCTCTAGTCTTGGCTCTAGTGTTGTCTCTGTTCACCAGCTCCTTCACTGCTTTCTCATTCACTGTGCTCTCTCAACAATGCAAATAATTCCTCCTTACAGACCATCAAATATTAAATCAATTAATACATACATTCATATATAGAAATTACACTGGGATAAATTACATCATAAATACATACAGTAGACATACAGTATCTATTTTTACATACTGTATGCAGCATAAATCAAACACTGAAGAAAAAAAGGATGCATGTGCATTTGGTCCGGCATCATAAATCCATCAGAAAGCTCAGAATCAACTGAGAATCAATACTCAGTACTCCTCTTTCATCAGTGACTATTTTTTTCACTCTGAGCTGTTTGATTTAAATTATGTGGCAGCAAGAGCCAAACAACAAACATCTCATTTAAACATACAGCATGCTGGTGTCTGATCGATCACTGTTTTCAAATTTGTGATCAGAAATGCATCTCTGTCTGAAACTGTGCTGTATTTATCGCCTGTCTGAGAATCTGATCTGACAGGATGTGTTGTGATGGTGGTGCCTCTGGTACGTGACTAAGCTTGTGTGTGTTGACCGGTTGATCCCACTAGCTGAGCTCCAATTTAAACAGTGCTTACTTGGCTGGACTGAACCAGAACACATTATCTGGATCTCTTACTCTGTGCCATGTTCTCCGCCCTTCAACATTCTTAAATTCTCCGTAACTTTTCTCAATTTTTTGTCTTTTGTCTTAGATCATGTTTTTTTTTTGTTATGGTTTATATTATAGTTAAAATCTTTGCTTTTTATGTGTCTCAAGAATCAGGTTCTACTATGCTTGTCTGCCCACATTTTCTTCATTCTCTCCTTCTCGGTCTGTCTCTTTGGGTTTGAATATCTGTACTGTTTGGCACAGGGACTGGAACTGAACTGAGCTGCAGTCTTCTGCAAGTCTTCTGCAGTCTTCTGAAAATTTAATCCCTCATGGGTAGTAGGTGACTTTTTTTCTCTCCGTGTCCTGCTTCATTTAACACTTTTGAGAAAGTGTGGCAAAGTCGTCTCATGGTGCCGTCCCAAAAGGGTAAGAAATCACTCTCCCGCACTTTCTCTGAATCGGCCCCACGATGGTGGAACGATCTGCCTCCTACAACGCGTTTGGCAGACTCTGTGTCCATCTTTAAAAATCGCCTTAAAACTCATCTCTTCCGTCTACACCTGACCCACTAAAAAAAAAAAAAAAAAAAAAAAAAACCTTGACTGCACTTAGCTCGTATATTGTGTTTTACCTACTCAAGACTAGTCCGATTTCACTTATGTATGCTTTGTTTCCTCTTGTACTGATTGCTTCTTTTGTGAACCTCAATTGTAAGTCGCTTTGGAAAAAAAGCGTCAGCTAAATGACTAAATGTAAATGTAAATATCTGGTGGTGAAATAAAAGGCAATAGTAATGCTGTTTATATTTTCAAGTTATTTCAAAATGTATCACATTATTCCATGGTCTGTTGAAATTCCTGATTCTGATTGGCTTAAAGGTGTGCAATAAAATTGTTGAATTCACAGGTAGATCCAATGACTTTTGATCACTACTAATGTACTAACCTTAGATATTAGTAACCATAGTAACTCATTGACAGTTGGCTGACAGTTAGATATGCTCTCTCTCTCTCTCTCTCTCTCTGTGGCTGATTCAAAGTGGGCAGATCATCATGTTGTAACAAAAAAAAGCCACATTTTTACCCATTCAGTCAAATATTGCATAATTATTCTTATCTTAAAATCTTAAAATATCTTAAATAATAATATGAAAGTACTGAATTAAAAACTGTTTAAAATATACAATTCATCAATATGCTTATAATGTAAACAAAAAATAACAAAAACATTACAAAAATATAGTATATTTATATTTTTAAAATAAAAACAAATATTAGTAATATTAATGTGCTATAAAAATCTGTGATGATGTAAAAAATGATGATGTTGGCCCGCAACCCTTGAAATGGAGCCATTTATTTTATTTTGATGTTTGAAGTCTTTGTGTTGTTCAACACAGTTCAGTTCCATAGGCAGACTCAATACATGTGAAATATTAAAGCCGTCCTGCCATGATCCATTTAAGCTTGATCTTTTTTATATAACATACACAGTAGGAAGCCCACATCCCCTGCTGCGTTTAGGTATTACTGGCCGATCAAACGTAACAATAGAAAACTAAAAAGCTACGCTTTCATTTGTCATCAGATACCTTCCGTGTCCCAGAATCAATTTCAGCAGGAAGGATTGTTGTGCAAAAGCCTTTCCAGTTTTATATAAACCAATCTTTTAATACGTACCACTATAAACTGAACATCATAATGCCATTCCAGAATGACTGATATCAGACTCATGCCATTGAACACTGCTGAGCTCTTTTCTCCTGAGCATTTCTCTTCTGTCACTCCGATTCAAAGCAAGACTGGAGATGCTTCAGACCTCTGGACAGACCATTAGGAAATGTCTATCAGCAAAGAGCTAAATGCAGTCTTGAGGTCTGATGTTTTGGTTCAATGATCCAGACAATAGCCAGTTGTAAAAGGAGTCCTCTGGAATCTTGAAGTAAACAGTCTGATGTAGGACATGCTTTAACTTCTTCTCATGAAGGTCACAGTGAAATGCTATTAATTTTTTTAAAAGGGCAAAGATCTGCCTTATGGCCTGAAGACTGCTTAAAGAAACTCCTATTGTGTTTGTTAAAATACTAGACTGGGGATTACAGGTAATGAATTATTGATGCCAGGTATTTAAGTGTCTTAGACTTGGTGACTGGGTTTTTCCAAGCACAGACATATATTGTACTGTACATGTCCCTGGGTTTTATATGACTTAATTTCATTTTGAATTAATTTTAAAACCTTATTTCTCTTATTTTTTATATTTGTTATATAAGGTTCAAATTTTTGATTTTTTTTTATTATGCCTTCATTTATTTTTACTCACTTATCTTCGTTAGCCTTGGTTCAGACTGCAATGCATATATTTCTGATAAATAAACATACTATTTTAAAATCTAATGTGGGAAATTTTAACAGACTGTATCTCTCTGTATTTATCTCCCTCAGTTGTGGTGTAATTTCCTATAAAACCAATATTTTTGCCATACGTTTTTTTGAGTTCATGTAACATGGTTAAGAACACAAAGATGATGATGATGATGATGATAATGATGATGATACAATAAAAAGTGTTTAATAAAGCAAAAATATGATCCTAACACTATGCAGAGAAACGTGTACATTCTTAAATGAAAAAAGACCAGTCAAAGCACTGGGGAAACACACTCGCTCACTTTCCTTTGGCTTAGTCCCTGCTTTATCATGGGTTGCCACAGTTTAATAACACAAAACGTAAAAAAGTAAACACAAAACATAAGCATTCATATGGAGCTCCTCCACGGGACTCGAGACTTTTTAAAGACTTACTTCAACGGGCTCGCTCCTCTCCTGTGGCTCTCGGCCCCACCCACAAACGTTGACATGTTGTTGTGACGTGTAGTTACATTTTTTGAGAGGTGTGGAGACATCAGGAAGAGTATTCGACTGTGAAAAGGCTGCGCCGGACCATCTGCATGCACACCATCCATGTGCATTCAACGCAGAAGTATAAATCAGCAAACTCTTAAACCCCCAGTTCTGGGAAACACACACTCTCTCATTCAAACATACTATGGCCAACTGTGGGGGAAACTGGAGAACCCAGAGGAAACCTACACAGACATGGGGAGAACATGCAAACTCCACACAGAAGACCTCCATGTCCAGCCAGGACTCAAACCTACAACATTCTTTCTGTGAGGCAATAGTGCTACCCACAGAGCCACTGGGGAAACTACGGGACTTAAATATACAAGGGAGGGGTTAATTGACCAGGAACACCTGTAATGAATGATGAGTGGTGGACAAAAACAGAACAAATGTAACTCATGTGAAATTTTGTCCCCTCAGGGGCAATAGTTACATATATGGGGAGAAATGGAGGTGGCTTTGGAGAAGAGCAGAACATTTACCCAGAAATTAATCACAATTTCCCTGGAGCATGCACAAATTGATCTCAATTGCTGATACTGAAAGACTATCGGATATTGAGAAGTGCGGCAGGGTTTGCGAAGGGTCAATTGACAAAGGTGGAGATGGAAGGAGTAGCCCAGCATAGCCATAGGGACAAGAACCTGTAGGAATAGAATCCTGAGGTGGAGGCAGGTAAACGACTGAGCAAGGCATAGATGATAGGCTGAGGGATCCTAGCAGAACTGATGGGGCACAGTGAACATGAGGAGCATAGAATCAATGTGGAAATAATGAGTTGGGGTTGTGAGGCTAGAGGATCTCCAAAGACATAATTTTCCCCACCAGATGGAGGTGCTGAGGGTGAGCTGAGAGGCTAATGGTTTGAGACTTATGTCTGGAGAGGAGATGGTAGAAAGGTTGAGTGGGGCCCACTTTGGGACTGAATGTCACGTTCTTGGGGAGTGAGGAAAGGAGCGAGGACCGCAATGCAGTGAACCAAGGATTTATTATATCAAAACAGAAACAAAACAACTAAAACAACCCTGTGGGGGAAAAACACAGAAACAAGACTAAACTAAGTGGACTTAGTTTGGTTAGACAGAATGAAACAACGACTGTGATAAAACATCATCAAATGATGGTGAATGACAACATTTGATGCCTTTAAACGACACGACAACGGACCAGCACAGGACAGAGCACACTAGGAGAATAAATAGTGAAGACAAACCAATGAACAGACAGGCAGACAGGTGAAAATAATAATTACAAACATGATAACAATGTGGGTAGGACAAGAGGCTAGACAAAAGAACACATGAGAGAACTCATTGACCACGTGCTCACATGAAACAAGACACTAAAGCACGTGGTTACAACGTAAACATGAAACCACGTGCTACATGACACACACAACAGAACGCAAGACACGAGCACGCGATAAATAAAGATACTTACCGTGCGCTCACATATGCGACGTGAATGTTCCCTCCCAGGGCCATCCAAAACCGAAACAAACTAGACTGAGATGCTGAGAATGAACATCACACCGCAGACAAAACAAACACGCGCTGAGTCGGCGCTCATACAAAAGACACACAATGACAGAAAAGCATGACAGAAAAGTCAAAAAACTCGAGCCGAGCACAACTTACAAGACATGACAGGACTAGTGTCTAGACTCTGCCACTAAAACAAGAATTAACAAGACCAGAGTGGCAGAATCCTGACACTGAAGGTGAGAAGCTGGCTGATGAAGAAGAACTAAACAAAACCAGCGAAGACTCATTGAGTGAAGAAGATGGAGAGCTGGGATGGACCAGCCTGGATGGGAGAAGCCAGAAATCCTTTATAGTCAAAAACAGAGTCAAATATATCAGTCCAGTGAAAGCTTACCCTCGGAGGTGGGAGTATGGGTAGGGCTTCTATTCATGGCTTTGATCTCCACAAGCACTCCCTTTGTGATGCACAGTGTTGCAGCTCACTCAAATAGTCCGACTTGTTTTGAGATTGTGGCTATGGGGCGATGATCCAATCTGAAGCTTGTGTTGGCAATGGTTAATCTCAAAGAGGTCTTTTTGCAGTGTTATGGAATGTAGACTCTGACAACAAGTTAAAATATTTTATTGAATATCACTGAATTCATGGAATGTAGACTCTGACAACAGGTAACAAGATTTTATTGAATATCACTGAATTTATGGAATGTAGACTCTGACAACAGGTAACAAGACTTTATTGAAGATTGCCGAATTCATGAAATATAGACTCTGACAACAGGTAACAGGAGATTGTGGACTGGAATGAAGAGCACACACAGGGCTTCAGGGGAGCAGAACCTTTATAGAAGTTCTTTGTAGGTAATACAGTTAGACAAGGTAAGATCTCAAAGAAAATGCTGGAGAGGATCACAGTGGAAAGCCATGAGGAAGACAATGGAGCAGGATTGGGGAAGTTAAACCACTGGAGTATTCACTGGAGACAATCTATATGAGTCAGGTAATCAATTCACACATGTGAATGATGAGAATGAAGTGTGTACTTGTATCTAAATCTGATTGCAATGATGATGAAGTGCAGGTGCTAGTATTCAGGGGATCGTGATTGTTCGGGAAATTCATTCAGTGCGCAAGTTCTCAGTGCATTATGGGTATTTTCTTGCAATTATTGTGGTGAATTGTGGGATTGATTGAATGCACTTCAGAACATCCACTATAGTTTCAGACACCACAAGAAAGGGCTGCTCCCTCAAATAGTGCACTATTTAGGGTGTATGGGGTGATTTCGGACACAGCCATGAAGTTTGCAGTCACTGTTCCCAAAATGGCTCCTGAGGTAAACCTACTGTAATCATTCTTGATTCTTGAGATTAGAATGGGTTATAGGTAAAAGGTCCTGAACAAATGTAAGGAATAAAGTTGTTCACTTAGAATTTGTTCAACACAACAAAATGATAACACCCAATGTAGTGCACTATACTGAAGATAGGGAGCAGTTTTAGACACAATATGCAGGAGAATACAATAACTGCCCATAGATTCAAACTTTAAATTCACTATAATCCACTATTTGCTGTGAATTTGTCTTTCTACTTTTTGTACAACTCATCCTTCTTATTCATTGCCTCCAGGTTTAATGCTGTAATGAGCAATTTGCTGTACAGAGGCATTGTGGGTGTTACTACACAAAAGCACAGCTCTCCTGTTCCCAAGCACATTCATCATGCCCTATTCTATCCAGTATTGGCTAATGGCAGATAATTAACAGCTTTATGATCAGAAGCGCTGTGGCAGGAATCTAGGGAGAGGCTCCATCCCTGTGGAGTCCAACTGCAAACTCCACAGTTTCCTGCAGCGGATGAGCTTTATTGCATGTTTAGGTTATTCAGAGTGAAACATGGCTCAATTTCCTTTTGTACAGTCAGCACTATTCAAAAACACTGCAGACAAAACTGCTTTTCCCCTCAAGACACTCTTGATTATCTCTTTTGGGCTCTAAAGGGGCTGAGGGAGACGTAGCACGTTAAGCGCTATATATTATTAGCTGATTCCATCAGTGCGGCTCTTTTAGATCATAGCAGGAAAGCTTGGATATTAATAGCAGTGTTGCATTAATTTCAGTCATTATCTCAGCATGGTAGCTTTGGTGTTTTTCAGCCGTGGATAAAAACATGTTGTCTCCTAACAGGATTCAGTCCATAAATAGCAGAAGATTTCTTGTGAGTCATAAGGGAGTTTAACTGTTAGAACTGAACACATATAGTATATAAATGCATGGCTAATATAATTTGTCGTTTTGCTAATTAAATGGCTTTTTCAGGTCATGAAAACCTCAGTGTAAATATATTGTTTTAAGTCTGGATCATAATAACATAAAAAAATTGCAAAACAAATTATTGAATTATATTTTTTATATACAGTACACTGCAATTAAAAATGCCAGAAGCGCAAAAATATCTACGTTAAAAAGTAATATTCTTGCTTGCGCAAAAGTTAAGAAGGCATATTATATTAAGTCTGCTGGGGGGAAAAAATGTTAAATGAAGGGTTGTTTTTTATATTCTGTTCAGGATAGCTAATGTTGACTGGGCTAAAAAAAAATGCTAATCCAACTATATACTCTTTTTTATGTTGGAGTTCAAGTTTGGGCCAACTAAGCAAATAACATTTCAAGTAATATTTCATAGAGAGGAATGATGTGAACATATGTATACATACATATATATAATCTGTGGTGTTACAAATAATTGGTTGAAGCTGCGTGTATGTGTTTTACAGTGTAATACATTTAGAGACAATTGAGCATTAAATTAAACTGAACTAGTTTATTAATTTAGCTTTAATTTAAGTTGATACATTTTATATATTTTTATATTTAATATTTAGCTGGTTGAAGGTTGCTTTTTCATAGACAAGAGTTTTTATTGCCATCTAAAAATTATATTTAAGGAACCGCGGGGTTAAAATAAGTAGACTACATTATTTGATTACATTATAATTCAATGCCAATATACTGAATTAATTCAGTTATTTCACAGCCTACCACTGTCAAAAACCTAAATTTTGGAGGACAAAAACCTGACAAATGTCTTGAAATACAACATCTGTACTGTGTATTTAGGTACAATAGCATAGTATAAGTTGAATAACTGACTCCATTGAATCCGGTTCCTTTAAAATCTGAAAATAATGCACACCCAAGGTGTTACAGCATCACCATCTGGGGCAGGCATTATTTTTCTAATACTTCATCACCCCACCATCAATTATTACTTATTAAATTAAACCTTCTAAATCAAATTGTTATACCAAAATTAAACTGAAATTAGAAATGATGTCTTGATATCTCTTGTGAAATAAAATTTGATAAGCTCAGAAATAAGTTTTTTTTAAAAGACAGTTCACACAAAATTGAAAATTCTGTCATTATTTACTCACCCTTGTTCCAAACCGGTCTGTCTTTTTTTCTTCTGTTGAACACAAAAGAAGATATTTTGAAGAAAGCTGGAAACCTGTAACCATTGAATTCCATAGTATTCTTTTTTCTACTATGGAAGTCAAGGCTTTCTTCAAAATATCATCTTCAGTGTTCAACAGAATAAAGTTTGGAACCACATGAGGGAGTAAATAGTGAGCAAATTGTAATTTTTTTTCTTTTAAATATCCCTTTAAGTAGGCTTCTAAAATGACTAAGTTAAAACTGAAATAAAAAGTGTAAATAAAAAACATCAAATTACTAAACCTTGAAGTAAAATTAATCTGTTTAGTTCTCTTAGTTTGTTTAACACCAAACCAACATGGAAATCATGGCAAAGCTAATATTTTCTGCAGGCTAAAACCATCTGATAATGCTCTGCTGTGGATAAAATTGTAGAGTTTGGCTTAGCACCAGTGTTTGCTTTCCATTTGCCTCACATGTTTACACCTTCACAGTACATTAACTGCTGTGGTTTGCCTCGATGAAGGCCGTGAAAGGGCTTGAATGCATGTCAGTGTTGTTGGCGAGCAGTTTTGTCTAAATGATTGTGTACGCCTGTGATGCATTCACTTCACCTCTCGAGCAAAACATTAGAAACACGTGACGGTTTTAGGTTTAGACACTTTCCATAATTGCTTGGGATATTTTGAGTAAGTGCGGATCAGTTTCTGTTTGCGGTTTGCATGTCTCATGAAGTGTGGCAACCGCTACATACGCTGGTCTGTTAAAATGTGTTTGATTCAGTGAGATATGACCCAATTAATACAGATATCTGTTAGTAGGATTCACAAAAATCAATCAAGACATCTGACCGACCTTGAAAAGCTACTTTAATGGGCACATAAAAGTGATTTTCTCTCTCTCTCTCTGCTTCTTCTTCGCTCACTCTCTCACTCCCTCTCTGCTCTGCTTCTCATCAATATGCGGCTCTCCGGAGAATTTGATCTATTTTACACCTGAAAGCCTCCGTTCAAGAAAAGAAGCGAGTTGGCCTCTCATGCATCCATTCCTCCGTCACGTCAAGCATTTAGGGTTTACGCTTTATTCTAAACTCATGAATTTTATATGAGCTCATATATGTAGTTTATTAAAAATGAGGCTATTAGTCTCACAAGAATGGTGTATGATTAATGTTACCCTACCTGAGATATTAAAGTCCTGATCAGGCTCCTTAATTACCAGTAATGATGACAGAGCTTCATTGTGTACTGCAATCTTTAACGCTGAAGGGTGTAATTATTGTTTCATAGGGAAGGAAATGATCTCTTTTGTCAGACAAGTTTCCTAACGGCATTCCAAATGCCTGCCATTGGTCATTTAAAGGAACACTCCATTTTTTTTTAGAAATAGGTATTATTTTACAAGTTCCCTAGAGTTGAATAGTTGAGTTTTACACTATCTTTGAATTCATTCAGCTTATCTCTGGGTCTGGTGGAAGCTGTTTTAGCTTAGCTTAGCATAAATCATTGAATCGGATTAGACCATAAAAATATCAAATGCTTTTTGATCATTTTCCTATTTAAAGCCTGATTATTCTGTAGTTACATTGTGTGATGTAGGTGATGTAAAATCGACTGATGGAAAATTACAAGTTCCTAGCTATGTCGGCCTGGAAAATAGAAACTTTTCATTTTCCTGTATGTCTTAGTAAATAATGTAACTACAGAAGAGTCAAGCTTTAGATAGGAAAATTATCAAAACTCGTTTAAAATTTTTTGAGGGAAATGCTAACAGTCTAATCTGATCCAATGATTTAGCTAAGCTAAAGACCCGGAGATTGGCTGAATGAATTCAAAAATGGTAAAACTCAACTGTTTAACTCTGGGGCACTTAAAATAAGCCTATTTCTCCCCCAAAAAAGTGGTGTTCCCACTCCACTCAAGTCTCTCCCCAAACTTACGCCATTGGCTAAACTGTTGCCGTGACAGACTGGTTGAGGAGAAACAGATTCATGTTTTGATACATTTGAGAACCACAGTGTTACACATTTTGGTTAAACTGAAATTCCTTTAAGAGAAAATATGATCATTTTTAATACAAGGGGATGAATTGATGAGGTAAATTCAGCCACAACAATAGGGAATGTGTTTTTTTTTCCCACTGGATTTCTTATTTAGGGTTAAATTGATTATGTCTGTGATAAATATAATTGGATGATACTTTCAGTATAATATAAATATGATGTATAATACGTTACATGAATGTGAATGTTTAAAATATATGATGAATGTTTGATTTTTTTTTTTTAAATGTTTAGACTGTTTAGAATGTTAACTGTGTAATATAAAATGCAAAGGATCTCATGTATAAATGTAGATAGATGTTAGTAGACAGATGTTAGCATCAATACGCTGTACAGACCGATATTCTACATCAACATATGGTGAAGGTTTAGCACTTTGCTTTCAGTAAATGTCAAAAGGTGGAGCAAACCTCTTGGAAATGGCAGGTACAGTGTGGTTCACTTTTGTCCACAGTTTCGAGGAATGGCACAAAGGTGAGTGAATTTCTGTGTTCTGATCAGCGTGCGCATTTAACCTTCATTATTTATGTTTTGATGTTTTGAAACTCATTCTCCCTCAATTACATTCCATACTGATGGGCCCATTAGCGGAGGGTCTTTCTTCTCTCAAGGTGAGAAACGCCATCAATATTCATGACACTGACATGCCGTATTGCATAAAGCCTTTATATCAAAAAAGTGTCTCACAAAAATGTAATCAATATATTGTTTGATGTGATTGAGTGGGCAGAATGACTTTCATATCATTTTGTACTTTCACATTCAATAGAAATGCTTTGTGAAAATACTGAAAGTGACTATATTTTCTGGCCATACTTCAGTGACTATATATATATATATATATATATATATATATATATATATATTTTTTTTTTTACTGATCACATATTTTCACCTTCTGCTTTTTCCCCTTCAATTTCGTACATATTTTCATATACTGTAGCACGACATTGTACACTAGATGACATGAATGCAAACCTCAGTGACTGTTTCAAAACAAAATACATCATTGTACAATAAAAATAGTATACAATAAAAATTGAGTGACATTGACATTACATGTTTTGGCTTAAAGAGAAAAAGATCAAATGTATGAGCTGAAAATACTATGTGCCCAACGATCAAACAACAAAACGTGAACAATAGGCAATACATATGCAGCTTTTAAATCATATGCTTCACCAAACAAAAGTAAACCACATTAGATGGTACATATTTATTATTTCAAGCCCAAACAAAATATAACACAACGAAAAGATGTTAGGATAATCCTTTTGGTTTGCAGCTTCACCAAACTAATAAACCAATGTAGAGATCACATGTACTGTATATATTTAAAGTCCAAACATATCACAACATGATCATTTTGCACTGATGATGATTTTACAACATCATTTGAAAAGTTCAACCAATAGATGCTGTATCTCAGGTATGTTGAATGGGTATAATGTGTATAATGTAGTAAACCAGCATTCAATCTGAATGCCACCTTTACATAGCCTCACTATCACAAGAAAGAGACGTAAACAGATCCAATTGCAAGTAAAAGTGTATTAGCTGAATTGGTCTGTACAACATACAAGGAACAAAGGCTGACAGCAACTCTGGTAGCATGGGATGAAAGATAACTCACAAGTCCTGTGGAACAGCAGAATGAGACCTGAAAGACAGGAACAAACATGAGCGACTGAATGCCAAACGGTGAGAAACAGAGTCCTTAAGTAGGTCTCAATAATAGGTTGCAGGTGGCCCCACTGATTAGTCAGCTGACTGCAAAGTGAGCTGTCAAGGAAAGGTAAGCAAACACAGCCATGCGACAGACATAACAACAAAAGGAGAACACGGATATGTGAACCGTGACACTCACCACTTCTGCTAACAACTGTGATAAGAAGATATAAGTTTATATATAATAAACTTTAGGGATGCATAGTTGTGTAAAACTGTTTAACTACAATGAAAAGTGTAGAAAGAATTTTCCCCCACTCAGAAATTAAGAGTAAAAGTCACAAATAACTCAGTAATTCACTGAAATGTGCGTTTCTGAAGAAAATATGCACTAAAAGTAATGAAATATACTGTACTAATCTATGTTTTACCATGAAAGGTCTTGTTTACATTGTAGTAGTTTACTCATTCCCATATTAGAAAGAAATTAGCAGTAACTGTTTAAATTCATTTGCTGAGGAAGGATTATGTAACTTAAAATGGCAAAGATAAAGGGATGATTGAATATGAAATGAAATTTCCACAAGTGGTTCCAAACGTTTATGTATTCTGTTGAGCACAAAACAAGATATTCTGAAGAATGTTGGAAACCAGCAGCTATTGTAGGAACAAAAAATACTATATAAAGTCTGTTGCTGCTGCTTTCCAATGCTTTTTGGTAATGATAAAAGAATTAGTATTCTTTGGTTTAATTATCCCTTAATTCCATAATTCCTTAATAAATCCCTGTTTAAAATGCTGGCACAAAAATGCAGCAGATTTCCTGTATTATATATTTCCTTTTCAACTAAAAACTCTCTCTTCCACAATCACCTGAACCCCTGCAAACAAAACCAGAACCCCCTCTTCTCTCCCGCCCACCACACAACACAACAACCACATAATTAAATCTGAGTGTGCCTCACACAGGTAAGTGAGCTTGATAAACCACCTGTAGAAAACACACACTTTCAACTCTCTGACACTTTAACCGACACTCCATATCTTAAAAAAGAAAGAAAGAAAAATAACACTGC
The DNA here is from genome assembly GCA_903798115.1 of Danio jaintianensis. NCBI lineage: Eukaryota > Metazoa > Chordata > Actinopteri > Cypriniformes > Danionidae > Danio > Danio jaintianensis. The sequence goes on from CAIGQV010016580.1 coordinate 26,809, forward strand.
ACTGATGAAGTGTGCTTCACACAGGTGAGTGGGCTTGAGAAACCGCCGGCAGAAACACTTTTCTCTCCACATCCCTGACCCACCCAACCCCCCCCCCCAAAAAAAGCAGCTTTGGACAAAAGCGTATGCTAAATGATTGAATCTAAATCTATATATAGTTCAACTCTTTATTTTTTTGTGTGATTTGTTTATTTCATGCTCTTTTTCAGCTAATTAATGTCACGGCTAAGACCTTTATAGATGTCCTTCTTAAACTCCTGATATCACGCTCTCTCCCGGAATGAAGAAAAAAAATATTTTTATCTCTTGTTTTGTTTAATATTTGTGCCTGCAGTAGATGCGACTCACATGTCTGTGGCTGGCCTGATTGTATTAGAGGATTATCAACCCCTCCTTGTTTTATAGAGCCCATCACAAGACCTGGATCAACAAAAATCTCCCTCTTTCTCTAACATCTCAAGCTTGGTCAGTCGAAGTATGTATAAGATTAGCAAGCAGAAAGCCGAAGAAACTCTATTATTACATCAGTAAATGTGTCGTCTAGACATTGTCAGTAATGAGATTGAAGCCTGTGCGCTGACATAAAGACTGTACACAAAGAATAGAGGTTTTAAATGACTTTTATGAAGATGTGTCTGTGCCTGCAGGCTCTTTTCTTGATTGAGTTTTATATCTTTACATAAAGAAGACACCAAGGAAAGCATGTGAGACTCGCCACCCAGGAAGTCAACCTTAATTGGAGCCATTATTTGGATCTGTAGATTAAAACGATGAATCAGTGGCTTCTTCAGTGGTGCTGAATGGTGCTTTCTGTATTTTTTAATTTTTTATTTTATGTAGTTTAGTGACCTGGGATTATTCAATTGCCCTGTGACAATTAAGCAGATGCAGTAGTTCAAACTATAATTTAAAATTACTCACTAATTACTCACCCTCAAGTAGTTATTATGGAGAAGATTAATTCATTCATTCATTCATTTTCTTTTCGGCTTAGTCCCTTTATTCATCAGGGGTCGCCACAGAGGAATGAACTGTCAACTTATCCAGCATATGTTTTACGCAGCGGATGCCCTTCCAGCTGCAACCCATCACTGGGAAACACCCATACACTCTCATTCACACACATATACTACGGACAATTTAGCTTACCCAGTTCACCTGTAGCGCATGTCTTTGGACTTATGGGGGAAACCGGAGCACCCGGAGAAAACCCACGCGAACACGGGGAGAACATGCAAACTCCACACAGAAATGCCAACTGACCCAGCCAAGGCTCGAACCAGCGACCTTCTTGCTGTGAAGCGACAGCGCTACCCACTGCGCCACCGCGCCGTCTCTATGGAGGAGATTCATTTATTTATTTGTGTTATATTTATGTATTGATTTATAACTACAATTATTTATTTCCACAATTATTTATGTATTCAAGGCGACACAGTGACTCAGTGGTTAGCAATAAATAAACAATAATAATGAAGTGTGGTAAAAAAAACTGAGTTATATCCAAACACACGTCCTATTCTTGTGTCCCATATGGTGATGCATACATCTCCAAAACCTGACAGATGGACAAATCTAAGCTTATTTTTATTAAAACAAATATAAATATGCATATAATAAATAATACTACTAATAATAATAATAACATTATACAAAAGCAAGTTGTCGTGAATAAACTGAAAAAAGCCCCCCGAGATGAAGAAGGCATGGAGGCAGTGGTTTTTATATTTATGTATATAAAATAATAATTTTTGTAACATTTCAATCCTTTAACACATCCTGTGTGTACAGTCGTGGCCAAAAGTTTTGAGAATTACATAAATATTGGAAATTGGAAAAGTTGCTGCTTAAGTTTTTATAATAGCAATTTACATATACTCCAGAATGTTATGAAGAGTGATCAGATGAATTGCATAGTCCTTCTTTGCAATGAAAATTAACTTTATCCTGAAAAAATCTTTCCTCTGCATTTCATTGCTGTCATTAAAGGACCTGCTGAGATCATTTCAGTAATCGTCTTGTTAACTCAGGTGAGAATGTTGATGAGCACAAGGCTGGAGACCATTATGTCAGGCTGATTGGGTTAGAATGGCAGACTTGACATGTTAAAAGGAGGGTGATGCTTGAAATCATTGTTCTTTCATTGTTAACCATGGTGACCTGCAAAGAAACGCGTGCAGCCATCATTGCATTGCATAAAAATGGCTTCACAGGCAAGGATATTGTGGCTACTAAGATTGCACCTAAATCAACAATTTATAGGATCATCAAGAACTTCAAGGAAAGAGGTTTAATTCTTGTTAAGAAGGCTTCAGGGCGTCCAAGAAAGTCCAGCAAGCGCCAGGATCGTCTCCTAAAGAGGATTCAGCTGCGGGATCGGAGTGCCACCAGTGCAGAGCTTGCTCAGGAATGGCAGCAGGCAGGTGTGAACGCATCTGCACGCACAGTGAGGCAAAGACTTTTGGAAGATGGCCTGGTGTCAAGAAGGGCAGCAAAGAAGCCACTTCTCTCCAAAAAAAACATCAGGGACAGATTGATCTTCTGGGGGGCATCTGGAAAAAGGCTTGTCTGGAGAATAAAAGGTGAGCGCTACCATCAGTCCTGTGTCATGCCAACAGTAAAGCATCCTGAGACCATTCATGTGTGGGGTTGCTTCTCATCCAAGGGAGTGGGCTCACTCACAATTTTGCCCAAAAACACAAAAGAATAAATTCAATTCAATTCATCTTTATTTCTATAGCGCTTTTACAATGT
>CAIGQV010016581.1:0-24883 GCA_903798115.1 Danio jaintianensis
TTATTATTATTATTATTATTATTATTATTATTATTATTATTATTATTATTATTAAGCTGTTAAAGAGGAATATACAGAGCTTTTAAAAGATTGAAAGAGAGAAATGGTGTTGAAATTAAAGCTTATGCCCTTTAGTATCAAAGGACTGATTCATATCAATGCACAGGTATACTATCAGCCACCAGCACTGCAATTATGAAACTGTTCAGTCTCTGTTGAACAGTGTGAGTGTGTGTGTGTGTGTGTGTGTGTGTGTGTGTGTGTGTGTGTGCGTGCGTGCGTGCGTGCGTGCGTGCGTGCGTGCGTGCGTGCGTGCGTGCGTGTGTGTGTGTGTGTGTGTGCGTGTGTGCGTGTGTGTATGTGTGTGCGTGTGCGTGTGTGTGTCAATGTGGTATCCAATATATTGAGTTACTCAAGGTCTCACATGTAGACTGCTTGGAATGGACACATACACACACACTTGTACAGCTATCTGTACGAGGACTTCCCATCGACTGTAAATTGAATCCCCCTACCCCTTAACCCAACACTCATAAAACATTCTGCAGTTTTACATTTTCAAAATACTTCATTCAGTGTGATTTATGAGCTGTTTTCCTCATGACGAACAAAGAAATGACCCCACAATGTCAAATATTACTGGTTTTGCTATACGTGTGGAGTTAATTTGGTCCCCACAATGGGATAAATGCAAGATACTCTAACACACACACACGCACACGCACGCACACACACGCACACACAGTCAGACATGATCAGATTTGAGGTGATGTGCTGACGTAAACACTGCTCTCTGACGCTCTCTGATTCACACTCACTCAGGCCATTTTATTCTCACCTGCTCTCTGTAATACAGATGAATCTGTCCACACACATCAGCTTGACAAAATACACTGAGCCTCTGTTATGGATAACATTGCTATAATAAACACCTACTCTGACTGCCTGTCTCTAATCTCAGAAAACGTTCTCTTTTTTTTCCCCTCAGATGTTGCTTTTTCAACAGCTTATGAGACATTGTGGGTTTTCATTTTTTCTTTAACGATGAAGTATCAATGAAAACATTTCTAGCTTTTCCTTGCAGAGGTTTCCTGGCATATCTTTAAAGTCTGAGAAAAACCCCAGAGGAGACACAAATCAGATTATTAAGAGCTTTTTTCTCAGTGGAAAAGTCAGGAGATTTAAGGAAGTCCCATCCCTTTTCTTTATTCTTTCTAACATCCTAATTGGGTTACATGCTTTTCTGCTGTTATGTCGTAATGGAGTTGAAATCCTGCATATAAATCGACTCAGTCCAGTGTTGGGCAATAGCTGTAATCCACATTTAAAAGCAGTGATGTTGCTCATTTAACGGGTTAGTTCACCCAGTTTATGAAAATTATGTTATTAATTGTGCCATTCCAAACCCTTGAGACCATTAAATTAAGATATTTTAGATGAAATCTGAGAGCTCTTTCATCCTCCACAGACAGCAAGGTTCCTGACTCCTCAAAACAGTCCAAATGCCTTCAGTTGTTAAATTGGAATATTGTAGAGCTACAAGAATACTTTTGTGCGCACATAAAACAAATGACTTTTATTAAATAGCTTCTTCTCCTCAGTGTCAGTATATTGCGCACAATAATGAGCATTGTGCAGTGATATGTGATACTGTGATAGAGTATATGCACCCCCATGGATGCCCACATGCGACTTTCTCTGGATGAAACAAAGTACAGATACTTTTGAGGTAACACCCCTGAGGTGCGGCCAAGCGTAATATGTGAATGAGTTGGGTGTAACGCGTTCCACAGTATTCATTCATTCATTCATTTTCATTTCGGCTTAGTCCCTTTATTAATCTGGGGTCGCCACAGCAGAATGAACCGCCAACTTATCCAGCATATGTTTTACGCAGCGGATGCCCTTCCAGCTGCAACCCATCACTGGGAAACATCCATACACACTCATTCACACACATACGCTACGGAAAGTTTAGCTTACCCAATTCACCTATACCACATGTTTTTGGACTTGTGGGGGAAACCGGAGCACCCGGAGGAAACCCACGCGAACACGGGGAGAACATGCAAACTCCACACAGAAACGGCAACTGACCCAGCCGAGGCTCGAACCAGCGACCTTCTTGCTGTGAGGCGAACGTGCTACCCACTGCGCCACCGTGACGCCCGCGTTCCACAGTATTCTAACTTCTTATCTTACTATATTCTAATTACATTTTTGAGTAATGCAGTAATGTAACGAGTTACATTTTAAATTTGTGTAATCTGATTACAGTTACTAAAGTCAACGTAATTGCATTATTTGCGTTACAAATGTAATTTTTGGAAGAAAAAAATGCTTCTTTTAAATCACGTTTTCTGCTGCAACCTCAGTTAATAAGCATGCGCTTTTACATTGCTGGAGAATGTGAGCTGAAATAGCTGCTGTCGAGAGTGGTTGCTTCTTCAAATGGAAATACAGACATTATTTTGATTTCACTTAGCGTAAAAACAAAAATATTGCTGTGAAATGCAGTCTATGTCCAATCTCTAAAGATCTTTCGACTGCTTTTAACTCGACCAGCAACTTGTTCAAGCATTTGAATAGAAAGCATTCTATGACAATACTCGTCACCTAGGAAGACACAAGCCCAAAAACACGGCGGCCCAACTCAGCCTAAACAGGCTAAATTAAAACATGTTGTGCAGGACCGGGAGCGAAGGTATCTTCTGAATGTGAAGATAAGCGTAACTGCTTATGGGGCCGTTCACATAACACGTTTTTTGCGCGCGCGCATATAGCCTATTGGGAGCGCATATATTGGGAGCGCATATTGCGTGCGCTAGCATTTCCCAGGCGCACTCAGTTGAAAACAGTGAGTCACGTGACAAGAACTGAACGATCAGCTTCATACTTTGGAATATGTACATTTAGGTAGACTAATTTTTTTTATACTATGGATGTCAGAGGTTACAGGTATCCAGTTTTTTCTTTTCTATTAAAGACAAACAGGTTTGGAATAAGTGAAAGATGAAGGCGAACTCTTTAAGTCTTTTGAATATGTCAAGCTGCTGTGATCAACCCATTGTAATGTTTTTGAGTGAATATTAAATTACTAATAGAGCTGCAGTTTATTTTGTATTTTTATAGGTTTTATATGTTTTAAAAGTAACTTCAAAGTAAAGTAATTAGTAATCTGATTACTTTTTACATTAAGGTGTGCACAAAAGTATTCGCATAGCTTAATAATAGTCTCAAGGGGTTGGAATGACATGAGGGTGAGTAATTGGTAAAGTAATTTTCATTTTTTGGTGAACTAACTACTTAAAAGTTTACCCCATATTAGTTAGTTTATTGGTTTACTTGGTTTCACCCTCATGTCTTCCAAAATCATAAGACTTTTGTTCAGCCACTAAACAAAAATGAAGATATTTGAATAATAGTTAAGAGATTTCTGTTCCTATAAGTCTATTCACCCAAAGCTCTGACTCTCTATTAATAGAGAAATCAGAAAATAAACTTCAAAAAGTTGTTCTTCAATAGAGACAGGTTTTTACTAGTTTTTAGACTAGTTATTAGACACTAATAAATGTTTCTGTATGAATGATATGAGTTCAATATTTTAGTTTATCAAACATTTACTTAAAAAATAAAGTTGCAGTAGCAATCCTTTAGGTTGCATGGGAGAACAGACATATGTCAGGTTTCATGAAATAAAAATGAATTGTTTTTTATTATTATTATTTTTTTTTTAAAGGTAAATTAACCTTTTAACTATTTAATTTGGGGTATTTTCATTGTCTCTAACCTAACTTTACCCAACTTTAATCTGCATAATTCTGGTTAATTTCAATAAAATGTAATTGTAAATGCAATAAAAGTCTCTCTGTTTGCTCTCTATTAACTCCCCAACCTCATATTAAGCTGTTGGTCAGATTAATCTATTTCAAAATGGTGAAAAATATCAAAAACTATGATGTTTTATGGATTATCAGTGCTAGGATTTCTGTGGGTCAGGTTTGACCCACATATAGCTACTTTCATTGTTAAAGGCAGCTACAAAGATTTAAAATAAAAACTTTTCAGATGCATTTTGTTTGGTTAGATTCTCAGTTACTCTCTAAGGGTTTTTACATTTACATGCATGCTTTTGGCAGACACTTATATCCCAGAAACTTGATACAACTTTTGTATTATTCATTCAGTTTGCTGTGAATCATCAAATTTGCAATTCTGTCATTGCTATAAACATGCTCTATTTTTTACCTAAATTAAAACAGAAAATGGGCTTCTGTTTAGAATGTTAAAGTATTAACAAATTATTAAACATTAGTTACAAAAACACTCATTGTAATTTTCACTACAAAATAAAGGAAGTTGAAGTTAATGTTGATGAATAAAGATTGAATTTTCTCATGTTTATTTTTATTTAAAAGTTTACACTTTTTACAAGATAAAATTTTTCATAGAGCAGCTTTGGTCAATTAAACTGAATCCAGTTAGGGCCAGTTTGACACTACAACAACCGCACCATTTTTTTTAAAGCCCAGTACTTCTTACATTTAAACCTCTAACCAAATATAATTCATTCATTCATTTTCTTTTTGGCTTAGTCCCTTTATTAATCAGGAGTCGCCACAGCAGAATGAACCGCCAACTTATCCAGCATGTTTTACGCAGCGGATGCCCTTCCAGCTGCAACCCATCACTGGGAAACACCCATACACTCTTACATTCACACACATACACTACGGCCAATTTAGCCTATTCAATTCACCTATACCACATGTCTTTGGACTGTGGGGGAAACCGGAGCACCCGGAGGAAACCCACGCAAACACGGGGAGAACTCCACTCAGAAATGCCAACTGACCCAGCCGGGGCTCGAACCAGCGACCTTCTTGCTGTAAGGCGATCGTGCTACCCACTGCGCCACCATGATGCCCGGGCCTGAATATATATATATTTATATTTTTATATTGTTCTCATGTGCAATTTATTTTGACATCGTTTTATTTTGACATCGTTTTAACAATAAACGCAAATTTATTTTTGTTTACCTTGAAATTATGTTTAGTTGAGGGTATTGAGATAATAGAAGATAATAAAGATTATAAGTTAAGTTAAGATAATAGGTGGTTTATTCCACTGTGGTGACTCCTGATAAATCAGTAGTCAACACTTTATTTAGGCTAACATATGCAAAAGACAAAGGAATCTTGTAATCAGAGCACATTTTTTTTTTTTGTGTGTGTGTTTGCAAAATGTTTGCTATAAAACCTATAAAGATATTTGATTAATTTGCTTTTCTATTTCCATGTGTTTTCTTAAGTTGCAATGCATTGAGCTATCTCGGCCACCGTAAAATATGTATAAAACCTAATGTTAGCCAATCAGGTAATGAGTTGAAAAAATCCCCTCTAGTCCACTGATCTGGGAAAACGTATTAACATATTAGGTAAGACGTATTAACAAATTAACAGTTGTGCCTTAAATGTGACCAGTGAACATTCATGTAACAATTTATGAAGATTATCATGTATAAAAGTACACACACTTTTCATTCTAATGGTTGGAAATTCTATGTAAATGGCCAAAATGTAGTAGTATATTAATTTCTAGTAGCACTGACAGCTAAACTAACTGATAAATCACTAGGATTAATCTTATCCTGGTTGTTAGCCGGCTCTGGAGCTGATAAAATATCAAAGATAATTTGCATTGGATGCATAACAAATCCAATTAAATTACGATACCAATTCTACTTCAGTTCACAATTTCTTTTTTGTCAAATGGCACAGCAGAAGCACTTAAAGTTGCTAAAAAGTTGCTAAAACCTTAATAAATGTGCAGTGGTAAGCTCAGTAAGACATTTAGCTTCAGTTACTGTGTTCAGCAAAGTCCAAATGAAAAATAATAATAACAATAAACCACAGAAATTCCCATCCAGACTAAATAAGATTCCTCAATAGATCTAGACAAAAACAGTAATTCGCTTGGTTGTGCGAGAAAAACACTGATATTTTCATTTGGGATAGGATTAAAATACCAAAGAACATCTGCGCAACACAAATTTACCTCAGAGGAAACTAGTCCAGTCCAAATAGGGTTTAGGAGAGAAGAAGTGATTTCATTAGGGATTTTTCTTTCGTGCAGGTTATACCTCTCTCTCTCTCTCTCTCTCTCTCTCGCTCTCTGGCTGAGGTGAGAGTTTCTTCGCCCACCACCCAGAATAAAGAATGACTCTGGGAAGGAGAAAAGAAGAGACAGGAAGGCAGAAAGAGACCTCTGCCACCTGCTCGAGGCACCGCTTCACCAGCCTCAGCGCAAGGGTGGACATTAATTGTGATTGAAAATGACATTCCCCTCTCACACACACTCATATCCCCAAACACAGATCTACACAGTCAGTAAATCTTCATTTGGTTGCTGTGGAGGTTCATAATGTTGGCGAAAGAGAGATCCTTCAATTTCTTTTCTTCGTATTCTTCTTTTCCCACTTGCTTGGTCCCGCAAGGACACTGCCTGTGAAACCTTATCTTCTTTTTCCAGGCTATTCACCTCTCTCTCGCTCTCTCTCACTCTCTCGCTACATCGGGGATTGGAGAATATGCTTAAATTTTAATTTAGCGTTTGAGCGTGTCATTACTATCACAAATCACATTCCTAAATCTCTTTCAAAATGACATGCTTAAAAATGGACAAAGAAAATTCTCCAATCCGCTTCACCCAGGTGGATTGAACGCTGTCGTAAAGTGCAGGATTTGCCGTGAACTTTGTGCACCGCCGAGACATTTTTGATGGACAAAAGGTGCAGGCTGTGGCAAAGGTTCTTCTTCAGTTTGAGAAGACCTGGTCCATGCTGTCATTTCAAAGCTGAAGTGTCTCAAATGATCAATATTTTTTTTTTCTTCTTGGTTGTTTTATAGTACTATATTGATATTCTGCTCCCTATATTCAAAGTCTTCAGTTTGTTCACCCCTTCACCCAATGTACTGTCATTTTTCCACATCATTAGTCGAGGAAAGATTAGTTTCTGGCTTAGAAGTATCTGATCAATGGAAAAAGTGAGACTGCAGAACTTGCAAAACTTTACAGTTTGGGTTTAGTTTTAAAACACTTCATTTGAAGAAGTCATGATGTGTTATCCTTATCAAAAAGCAGCGCTAACAAACATGCTAACAAACTATTTTTACTTTGTTACTGTATGAAAGTATATTTTTTCACATATATCACTACTTCATTACTTTTGTTTTGGGAAACTTTTATTTCACCAACAGAGTTTTATATTCAAAAGTGGTAGGATTTCAGAAAATGGTGTGCAGCACACAGTCATACATCAAGTTTTGAGATTAATTACAAATTTAACCATCGTGTGCACTGTTGGAAAAAGTAGCAAGCCATTTCAAGACGCATCAGGGAACTTACAGTTTTTCTCAATTGTTAAAATACTATAACTAGGCTTTTGAACTAAAATGTCAAACCAATAGCGCTGTTTTAAATGATTATAATTATTATTATTAAAGCAAACCCATTTCCCTAAACTATAAACACTTTTCCCCTGCTTTGACAGGAGTCAGAGCAAAACTCTTCTCACAAATCCCTACATTTCTCAGTGCTTTACACCATGTGGTCCTTTACAAAGCACTAGCATTCAATATTGTTTACTCAAGTCAGCACAGTTTGAGATCAATTAGCACACAATTACCAAAGTGGAAGAACTAGGAGTCAAAATGTATCACGCACCAATCAGAAACTTTCGGTGGATATAAAAAAGGACCAAAGTCAGCTCATTCAGGGTTGAAAAAAATGAATTCAGAGAGATGTTGATCTAGAGGACACAAGAGAGGAGGAGGAGAAGTGGAGGAAGAAACGAAGGAAAAGGAACAGTGGGAGGTGGAACTGAAGAACTAAGAAGAGGAGGACAAAGAGGAAGATGAATGAAAAAGCAAAAAGACAAGCTGTCTCATGCTGAGTTCACACTGCACGATTTTAGCCCTGGTTTTCACTCGCCGACAGGTTTTGTAAAATCGGTAAATCAGTGCTCGTTCGTGCATTGTGAATCAACAAGGACTTTATCTGTGTGAATCTCCGGCACATTGCTGACGGATCTGGCATACTAAATATCTGGACATGTCGTCGATTCAAAATCATGTTGTGTGAAATTAAATGTGTCAGAAATTGAGTCAATGAGAGAGCAAGATACAGGGCAGCGGGAAGTTCAGGGAGAAGTTATAGACCACAATACCAGAATAAATACATTTTACATAACCAATAATATAACACAGAAACAAAGAGAATGCATTTGCTTGACCAGCAGCAGTAAATGGCTAAATTATTTATTAACGTCCAACACTTAAAAAAAATAAAAATCATACAATGTGAACTCTGCAGAGGCGGCACAGTGGGTCAGTGATTAACACTGTCGCCTCACAGCAAGAAGGTCGCTGGTTCGAGTCTCGGCTGGGCCAGCTGGCATTTCTGTGTGGAGTTTGCTGTGTGGAGTTCTCCCCATGTTCATGTGGGTTTCCTCTGAGTGCTCTGGTTTCCCCCAAAGACATGTGCTATAGGTGAATTGGGTATAACAAAAAATTGGGTGAAGTGTATGAGTATGTGTGTCAATTAGAGAGTGTATGGGTGTTTCCCAGTACTGGGTTGTGGCTGGAAGGGCATGCACTGCGTAAAAAACAGTTAGTTGGCAGTTCATTCCGCTGTGGCGACCCCTGATAAATAAGGGACTAAGCCGAAGGAAAATGAATGAATGAATGAACTTGGCTTTAGACAAAATTCTTGCCACTCTTGTTGACCATGTCTATAGCCAGGTTTCCATACTAACGTGAAGTGAATCGTTTCAAAGTTCACAAAAGAAATTTTAAAATCCCAAATGCATATTAGGTGCATTTAAATAAAGTTGTTAAGATCTTTGCACACTGAAATCCCAAATTTTCATGAGTTTTTTATTTTCGTACTGGTATCCAAAGAATTGTCTTGCATAGAAACCTTGCACACTGAGTCAATTCCAGCAGCGATGCTTTGTTCTCCTCTCTTTTCTTCCAAAAAATAAAAAGAAATGGGAAATATTGTGTTCATCCAATCCACTACATGGAGAGAAAGGAAAATTAACCTCGTCGGATGAAAGAGCTGCATTGAATTATCTCAAAATTCAATGTTTATTTTAGGAAATTAGTGGCACTTTAATACATGAACAGAGACTGGCAGTACATCAATAGTACGGACACACACATTTGTCAAGCATCAGCATGGGAAAGGAAACCATTTTGGATAAAAATGTCAGATTCTGTGTGCAATTACCTTTGGAGTGGCTGACTGTAGTATTAGTACATTAGAAGTAACCTAGTAACCAACAGTAAACAAGGCAAGCATAATGGAGACACCAGTTGCATCCCAAATGACTCAGTATACACTATGCACTTTTACATTGAGCACTTATACACTCAACCATGTAGTGTATGAGTTTAGTGGGGTTTTTTACTAGCTGGAAATTCAAACCGTTTCCCAGAATATATTTAACGCCAAGCAATTAATTAATACCTGTCATGAGTATAAACGCATTCACAATGAGAGGCAGCATAATGGCTAATGTAGGAGAGTTTTGCTTGCACAATCCAAAATAAATAAAGTAATCCAACCATAGGGTCCGATAGTGACCACTTGAAGTGTTCAACACTTGAATAAATATCATCCAAGTATGAAAAGTGACCCTATTTTGATCTATTTTGAGTGTGAATGCACTACTGCACTATTTATTCTACAAAATGGTATAGAATAGTGCATAAGTATGTGATATGGGATGCACCAACCATGAGCGGAAACAGGTAATTAGTCATATGAGTGTAATGTTCATTAAGTCAGAGTTTATTCTGCAAATGCATTTTTACCTCCCAAACTTGAGCTGCTTTTTTAAGAACTTGATCATAAGAACTTTCAGGGAGGAAAACATGTAGGTGTTCTTTAGACTTCTCTCATCTGTAATTTTTAAGTACTATATGTTCTGCTACAACATACAGTCAAACCAAATAAAATTCATATGCCAGTTGTAATTTTTATGTACTATTTTACTTATCGGTGCAGCATACTAAAGTTAATTTACAAGTGAAGATAACAAAATAAGAAAACTGCTATGTATTTTTATACAGTGGACTAAACAAAAACAGGAACCGAAGAACCTGCCCTAGCAAATCTGGAAAATATTGAAATTCAGAGACTACAGGCTATCATTGAGCGTCAACAGTGTATTGATAGTTGTGTAGTTGTGTCATGCTAACAGGTGTCTGAATTATTTTTGGGTTAAATTTATTACATTAAATACTGTACCTTTCTATCAAACCTATTTTATCAAACCTACATTAAATTGTTCTGACAGAGATTAACTCTTGTCACATATTATTGTGATTTTTTTTAACTATAGCTAAAAAAATTTACTTTGATGATTTGAGAAATGTTGAAGGTGTCTGAATAATGTTTGGTTTGACTGGATACATGTACTTTACCGTTTGCACTATGCTGCCGCAATAAAATGAAATGTCTCAATCAAATTGCCTCATATACAAGTAGAATTTATATATGTGTTACAGTTAGAGTAAAAGCTTACAGACAACAATGTATTTCTTGAAATTACCTCATCTGTGGGTAAGACTGTTGCAGTGTGTGTGTGTTTGAGGGTTTGTCTGTCGTGTCTGAGAGCAAAGTTTGTTTTTTTCAGCAAGACTGTTTTGTTTTGAGTGGAGTGCTTCATTTTGATCTGGACAGGAAGTTGGGGCAATTGAAAGTTATGGTTTTGTAAAATATATTAAGGGATCTTTATTCATTATAATGTACGAATTATGCTCAGAAAACGTTACGGTTACTACGTAACCCTCGTTCCCCGAGGGGGGGAACATAAATGCTATGTGGAAAAACTTCCACTATGGGGATTTCGTCAGAAAGCCAATCATTTTGAAGAGTAATAAAACGGGCCAATGAAATGCCAATGAGTTGGCGGTGTCAGCGCACGCAGCTGGCAGCAATCACAATCAGTTTGTAAATAAGAATGCCGGCTGTGCATCACAAGATCACCTTTTCTAGCTGAAGAAGCCGAACTACAGATGTCAGCTAAGGCGCAATCCCTGTGGCGAAGGAACATAGCATTTCCATTCCCCCCCTCGGGGAACGAGGGTTACGTAGTAACCGTAACATTCCCCAGCGGGAGGGGAACTTCAATGCTAAGTGGAAAAACTTCCACTATGGGGAAATGTATGGAAAACGCCACAGTGATTGAACCTTACCACGTCGCTGGTAAGAGGTTTGCCAGGCTCCGGCGTGAGCGCACCATCATCACCAAAGACGCAGCCCTCCAACGTGTCCCCTGGCAATACTTACCTTACTTACCTGTGAAGCTCTTAAGGCTTATTTATATTTTTTGGGGAGTCGTAAAAAATACACCTAGTTAAGTTTCTAGGAATTTTAAAATACGACAGTACGTTGGGTAAGCGTGCAGTCCCGAAGGGGAGGATGCTGCAGAGGCCACCTGCTGCCCAAATGGGGAGACCTGGTGGCAGGAAGACATATGGACTAACCCTGAGAAGAGGGAGTACACATATGAAGGATGGTTAGCGGGGAGGGAAGACACGGGCCCTCCTAAGAGGGGGGACTAAACAGTGGCTGAGTGAAGCATATGGGATCGCCCATAGCAGGCACCTATACCCAGAACGCGGGCTGACCAAGTGGGCTTTCAACAACGTAATGGGCGAGGCACCTGACTCCTCCACTGAGTCAGATGCTGGGGGCCTCGGAGGAACTCTGTAGGGTTCGCCAAATGGGGAACTCAGCTAGACAGAGAAAAAAGGCGCACGTAACTCTGTGTTAGAGAGAAAGGCGCAGCAAGCATGTTACAACACCAAACCGAGTTTCCTCATTCACCGGAGTTATCCAGCACACGTGAGGAAACCGGCACCACTCGAAGATTATAAAATTTTGCAAATGTATTAGGTGTCGCCCAGCCCGCAGCTCTACAGATGTCTGTTAAAGAGGCGCTGCGTGCTAACACCCAAGAGGAAGCGACGCTCCTAGTGGAGTGCGCTCTCACCCCCGGGGGACATGGCTCACCCTGGCACTGATAAGCGAGGGTGATGGCATCCACTATCCAGTGGGCCAACCTCTGTTTGGATACGGCACTTCCCTTCTGCCGACCACAGTAACAGACAAAGAGCTGCTCAGAGGATCTAAAGCTCTGAGTGCAGCCCACATAAAGTCGCAGAGCGCGAACGGGACACAGCAAAGAAAGGGCTGGGTCTGCCTCCTCCGTGGGCAATGCTTGCAGGCTCACTACCTGGTCTCTAAAGGTGGTGGTAGGAACCTTGGGCACATAACCAGGCCGTGGTCTCAGGATAATGTGAGAGTAGTCCGGCCCGAATTCCAGGCACGAGTCATTGACCGAAAATGCCTTTAGATCCCCGACCCTCTTGATCGATGCCAACGTGACCAGCAGAGCTGTCTTCAAGGACAGAAATCTCAAGGATACTGAGTCGAGTGGTTCGAACGGATCTCCGCGTAGGCTCGTGAGCACTACAGAGAGATCCCAAGAGGGCATTAGAGGGGGGCGGGGAGGATTTATTCGCCTCGCGCCTCTGAGGAACTGGATGATGAGGTTATGCCTTCCCACTGTGCCGCGATCCACCGCGTCATGATGAGCAGAAATGGCAGCGACGTAAACCTTCAGTGTGGAGGGTGACAGCCTCCGCTCCAACCTATCCTGAAGAAAAGAAAGCACAACACTCATCTGGCAAGTCCGGGGGTCTTCTCGGTGAGAAGCGCACCACTTAGTGAATAGACTCCACTGCAGGGTGTAGGCATGCCTCGTAGAGGGTGCTCTAGCCTGAGTGATGGTGTTAACCACCGCAGCCGGTAGGTCACCTAAGTCTTCCGCGCTCCGTCTATGGACCACACATGTAGGTTCCAGAGATCTGGACGCAGGTCCCAAATGGTGCCCTGTCCCTGAGAAAGAAGGTCCTTCCTCAAAGGGATCTG
Source organism: Danio jaintianensis (assembly GCA_903798115.1). NCBI lineage: Eukaryota > Metazoa > Chordata > Actinopteri > Cypriniformes > Danionidae > Danio > Danio jaintianensis. The sequence goes on from CAIGQV010016581.1 coordinate 13,009, forward strand.
CCAGGGAGTGGCTGTCGCGAGGAGAGAGAGTTCTGAAATCTAGGTCTGGTTGGGCCAGAGAGGCGCAACTAGCAAGACCTGCTCCTCGTCCTCCCTGACCTTGCACAATATTTGTACGAGTAAGCTCACTGGGGGGAACGCATATTTGCGCATGCCTCGAGGCCAGCTGTGAGCCAGTGCGTCCGTGCCGAGGGGAGCCTCGGTCAGGGAATAAAACGACTGGCAATGAGTGCTCTCAGAGGAAGCAAACAGGTCGACCTGGGCTTCTCCGAAGCGCGCCCATATCAGCTGGACAGACTCGGGGTGGTGCCTCCATTCTCCCTGGCGTGGAAGCTGCCGTGAGAGCGCATCGGCTGCACGGTTGAGCTTGCCGGGGATGTGAATGGGGAGAGCGAATACCCCCCATGCGGTTAATATACGCTACCGTCGCCGTGCTGTCCGTCCTGACCAGCACGTGTTTCCCCTCTAGCACCGGTAAAAAATGGCGCAGAGCGAGATACACTGCCAACAGCTCCAGGCAATTGATATGCCAATGCAACCGGGTTCCTTTCCACGGACCCGCAGCTGGATGCATGCACCCGCAACACATGGCCCCCCAGCCCGTACTGGAAGCATCTGTCGAAACGGCAACATGCCTGGACACTTGTTCTAGAGGCACCCCAGCCTGTAGAAACATAGGGTCCGTCCAAGGGCTGAAGGTGCGGAGACACAGCGGAGTGATAGTCACCCGGTGCGTGCCTGGGGACCCGATCGTGAAGCCAATGCTGAAGTGGTCTCATATGGAGCAATCCGAGCGGCGTGACAGCGGCTGCAGATGCCATATGCCCCAGGACCCTCTGAAAAAATTTCAGTGGGACCACAGTTTGCCTGTTGAACTCTTTCAGACAGTTCAGCATCGGCTCATGTCATGGTGTCATGATGCCATCAGTCATGGTGATTGAGTCCAGCTCCAACCCGAGAAAAGAAATGATCTGCACAGGGGTGAGCTTGCTTTTTTCTTGGTTGACCCGAAACCCCAATAGGTCGAGGTGCCGGTGGTGTGGAAGAATGGAGACATGAAAATACGCGTCCTTCAGGTCTATTGCTGCAAACCAATCCTAAGGACGGACGCACCGGAGGATGCGCTTCTGCGTGGGCATTCTGAACGGCAGCTTGTGAAGGCAGCGGTTCAAAACGCGCAGATCTAGGATTGGCCGTAACCCGCCACTCTTTTTGGGTACGATAAAGTAGGGGCTGTAAAACCCGCTCCTCATCTCGGCTGGAGGGACCGGCTCGATTGCATCCTTCGCCAGGAGGACAGCAATCTCCTCGCGCAAGATAGGGGCGGACACTGGGCTAACCCTGGTGAAATACACGCCCGTGAACTTGGGAGGCCGTTTGGCAAATTGAATCGCATAGCCGAGTCTGATCGTGCGAATGAGCCATTGCGACGGGCTGGGCAGCACTAACCAGGCTGGCAGAGCTCGTGCAAGTGGCATTATTGGCACGATCGTTGACATACCAACGGTGGGGCAGCGCGGAATTGGAGAGCCATGGGGTCCCGAACAAGAGCAGGAGGCAAGAGATTCTCACCTTTCTCCCAGGGTCCTGAAGGGGGGGCGGGAGTGCAAGAGAAGGGAGCCCGTATTCTAACACACTCAGAGCCTGTGGCGAGGTGCACCGATCCTGCGAGCTGGAAGGCATAGCTTCCCAGACTGGCAGTGTTCGGGCTGTCATATTCAGAGAAGGGAGAAAATGCTCTTTTTTTTTTTTTATTTTGCGGCCGCCGGCCGTGAGGCTAGCAGCCTGGTGTTGAAAAACACCGTTTGGAAAGAGCAAGTCCCCTCTTCTCCGGATGGCCCGTCTCAAGGTCGCTTCGCAGACTGTTTACCGGACTTAACGGCGCCCTGGGGCAGGGGCGCTGAATGCCTGCGGGGTGCTTAACGCTGCCGTTTAGCCGGTGGAGCGGGCAGACTCGGCGGAGCAGGTTTTGAAACCGCTCAGTCGAGTGCCCTCGGCGAGGAGCAGCCGAGGTGGATGGTTCGGCGGGAGGAGCGGTTTTACGAGCCCGCCGATAGATTACTTCACCCATCGCACTCGACTGCTCTTTCACCGCTGTGAATTCCTGGGTGAACTCACCAACGGTGTCGCCGAACAGGCCAGCCTGGGAAATGGGTGCGTTAAGAAAGCGAACTTTGTCAACGTCACGCATATCTGCCAGGTTTAGCCAGAGGTGGCGTTCCTGGACCACTAGCGTGGCCATCGTCCTTCCCAGGGCACGCGCAGCCGACTTGGTGGTACACAGAGCATAGTTGATTGCGGTGCAGAGCTCATGCATCAGGGCTGGGTCGGAACCACCCTCGTGCAGCTGGGCCAACGCCTGCGCTTGGTAGCGCTGATACGTTGCCATTGCATGCAAGGCAGAAGCAGCCTGGCCTGCAGCAGTATAGGCTCTGGTCCCGAGGGACGCAGATAACCTACATGCTTTGGACGGAAGACGAGGCACCACGCGGGCAATGATTGACCGCAATGGCGCGCTCAACCTGAGGTATCGCCTCGTACCCCCTGGCTGCTCCCCCGTCAAGGGTGGTGAGGGTGGAAGCGCACGCAGATCGGGCAGAGAAAGGTGCCCTCCAAGACTGCGTGAGCTCACTGTGCACCTCCGGGAAGAAGGGGTAGGGAGGCTTAGAAGGCTTGGCCTTCTTCTTAGCCTCCACGTAGCACCCATCTAGTCGGTCCAGCCGTGGGGCTGGGGGATAAACCATCTCCAGACCCACCGCCAAAGCAGCTCGGGAAAGCACGGCCATCATATCTGCTTCTAGATCTGGCGCCTCGCTCACCACCCCGGAGGGAGCGGGTCCGGATCCTCGTCAGACAATGACAGCCCACCCTCCGATGCATCTGATCCCGGTGTCATCGAGTGAGAGGGCGATCATCCGAGAGGATGGAGCGCTTCTCTCACTCAAAACTTGGATGGAGCGCGCTGAGGAGTGGGAGGTCCGCGAGCCTGAGGGCGGCTGATTGACCCCCACTGTAACCCTCAGATCTGCCCGAGTGCCAACCGACTTGCGGGGGACAGCAGGGGTGGTTCGCTCTCTTGCAAGAGCGAGCCGCGATCTTAGCTGCGCAAAAGACATGCCATCGCAGTGATGGCATGGACTGCCCACGAGTCCATCATCCGGGGACAGGAAACCACCACATCCAAAAACGCACGGTCGGAACAACATCTTTAAAAAGACGCGTTGCTCGACCGTGTTGCTCTTTTAGGGAAACTTGCTCTAATATACAAACCGCTCTTGGACCAGAGAAACGCCCAGGGATAGGAGAATGGACCCAGCTCGACCGCCGCTGCCTGCATTGTAGCTCGCTCTGGGACCGGGAGAAACAGCTTGTCTGTAGCCAGCAGCTTTCTCTTTCTCTCTCTCTCTTTCTCTCTCTCTCGAAGTTGGAGATGACTCCATGCAATGACAATGAGTCTTTCAGTTGCATGAGGCTTCTGAAAGCGAAAAGGTGATCTTGTGATGCACAGCCGGCATTCTTATTCACAAACTGATTGTGATTGCTGCCAGCTGCGTGCGCTGACACCGCCAACTCATTGACATTTCATTGGCCCGTTTTATTACTCTTCAGAATGATTGGCTTTCTGACGAAATCCCCATAGTGGAAGTTTTTCCACATAGCATTGAAGTTCCCCTGCCGCTGGGGAACGTTTCTTCCTTTTTCTTGACTGTGTGTAGCAACCATGTGCAAAAACAAGCAACTTATTTGAAGTTTGAAAGATGCATAGACATGCCAAATGTATAGGAACCTGGTCAGCAGCTAGAAATACATGACAGCTATTGATAAATCTTCAACAGTTCATGTTGTATAAGATAAAACCCCACTGTGTCTTAAAAAACGAGGCATAAATAGAATCATGTGGACTATACTGTATATATGCAGAATATATATAAGCAGAAATTCTGTAGACACAACTCAGCCTTGTTGCATGAACAATAAAGTCTTACTGGCTTCAAAATTTCTTCTGAATATATTTTGATATTTAGAATAGTCCACATTTCAAGCAATTGTGAAATATGGTAGTGTTTTCAGTGTGCATACACACAGAGAGATACACACTGAATGCAAAAGAATACAAATTTGAGTTCTTTTTAATGCTTTTTTGGGCTTGGATGGACAGATACACAAAACAATAGTATGTCAAAATACCTATACTTAAATTATTCACATACGCATAAATCATAAATGCCTTAAGTTGTTATAAACAGTAAGTGTTATCTTAAGGGCCATGACACTTCAAGAAGATAGTTGGACATCGACTGGTGTCTGTCAGGGCTTGTTTTTGTGGAGTGTTCCACATATCAACTCTAGGTGATCTCGTATCAGTGGCAGTTTGAGAGAGGAGAACTTTTGCACTTGCCTGTAGTCCTTTTGGTGTTTTCAAATGCAGCTTTTTGGCCCAGAGGCAACTGATATGAGGAGACGACACAACCAGCTTTTGCCTCAAAAATCACACTGAATATATAAGTTACTGAAGTTACACTGATCTAGTTGTAGCTTCGGTTAAGTCAAACAGTCAACATTTTTTTAGTTAAAGAGTCACAGACTCATTGGTCTGATTGGAACAAGTCTGCAGTTAACAGTTCACACTCAATTATTCATGTCCGACTCAAAATATGACATGCTACCATCAAAGCTTTACGAGAGGGTACAATTTACATGGGGTTGACCTCTCTAATTAACACTTGATCCCCACTGAAGGACATCAAAACACGTTGTGAGGAGGGTCAGCTCTTTAAATAGTGGAAAATAGTTCACATTGATATGTAGCTTTAATAATAATAATAAATAGTTAGGTAATAATGAGGCTGGAAGGTCATTTGCCACATAAAACATATGCCAGAGTAAATGGTGAATCATTTTTGTGTGGCAACCCCTGATAAATCAGGGAATAAGCCGAAGTAAAGTGAGTTAGGTAATAATAAAATATTAAATTAACATAAATATAAATCTGACATCCCCATAATGGTTCATAGCATTGTCGATGCATGATGGCACCCAGCAGGAATGCAAGAAATTGTACAATAGGCGGTCAGGTAGATCCAGACTACCTATAAACACTGTAGAGTAAGTGTTCAAAATACACTTGTTCTTCTAAAATAGGTGTTTGTGTGTCCATATATCCTAAAAGTAAAAATAGATGGTCTGACACTATAGACAACATAGACAACATAGTTTTTCACTAATATTTTAATAGACACCAATGGTCACACAAATTAAACTGTAAGCAGGATAATTTTAGAACCACTCAGGTTATATGTGTGTAATGAGTCAGAGTACAACTGAGTTGAGGATCCAAATGCAGTTTATTAGGAGAATCGTTAAGTAGGCAAAGGTCAAAACAGGGACATACAGGAGCATGCAGACAATCCAAAAGCATAGTCAGAGTACAGGCGAATGGTTGGGACAGGCGGCAAAATAACGTAAACAGTCAAAATACGACATGACAAGACAAGCAAAACGCTTCCTCATGCTCACTTACAGTTTACAAGACTCAGCCCAGAGTGAGTGTGTAATCAGGGGGAATCAGGAACTGTTGTGTGAGTGCAAAGACTTCTGGGAGCTGTATTTCCTATAGTGGCAGATGTGTAGTTCTCCAGCAATCTGCACAGGCTAGATTACTGGTGATTGTGATAATGTGAGATTCATATGTGCTAATTTAGATTACCACGTGGTACCAATTGACAAACCACTGTGGAGCAAATATACTGTATCAATTTGACTAGCTCATATGGGGCCCAAATTGACCCCACAAATTGACAAAGTTGACTGGGTACTTTCAAGTCAAGGATCCTTTGGTTTGTAAACAGAAAAAAATTCCTATGAATAACTGTAACCTTCCAGCAAATATTAACCTGTGTTTGTGACCTGGCGAGTATGACCTTAAGGGCCTTGACACTAAGCTGATGGTCAACGAGTTTTTCCTGGTCGCTCTCACATCTGCTGCGGCAAGTCACCCTATTTGCCAAGTTAAATAGCAGTAAAGCAGTGAGAGACAGAACTGTTTTTTTAGTAACCTGAAATGATGCAATTGGTTTTTGATGTATTTTGGTGCATTCAAGAGCAGGCCTTTTTTTTGGCCTAGATGAATCCAACACAAGGTCAAGGACAACACAGTCAGCTTTTGTCACTGCTAGTTCTTTGGAATTGGCTTGGTTTCTCGTTGCCTTAAAGCTTACGTTTACAATTGGTCTGCAAAATCTTGAGGGGCAAAATCTTGTCATTCCAATAGGAATTCACAAAATCAGAGGTCATGCATGAAGGTGAAGATGTTCAAATAATAGATTTCACTCATGTTCAGGTTGGCATTTTCAATGTGTTGACTAACAGAAACCATGCTTAATTTGAAAGTGAATCCTTTAGGCAGTAATCCATTTTGCATCTTGAGGTAGGACTGTTGTTTATCAAATCAGGTTTTCCTTTTGTGTGCCCAGAATTCATGGGATTCTATGATTTATTTAAGAGTGAAATTTGACCACTCTGCTTTTAAAAAACAATTTATTTGCCGTTTTGTCCATTGTGAATCTGTGAATTGTTTTGTCTTGATAAAAACGATGAAATCACTGATATGTTTATTAATCACATCCAAAGACACCAACTTCTCTAGTGAAAGATAATCCCTTTTATAGCTATTATAGCTACCAAGCTATGTTCTGTTAGGCTATTTTGTTTGCTAAAATGGTAAGAACATTATATGTAGTTCAAGTTTAATAATAGGCTATTTCTGATTCCTATTAATCTAGTGATATTATCATCTTCCAAACACTGTTCAGCCTCAAAGTTTAATTTGTATTACATTTCATTAGTCCCCTGGTTTCTTAGCAGATATGAAAAATAAACATATATAAATCTATTACAGCAGCTGCACCCATGAAGATAATTATGTGGCACTTTCTTATGACCGTAATTAGTGCTTTTGGGAGAGGGGACTGTTAGACTGTTATTTTACGTTATGATCTGCGACTCGAGTAGCTTTAGTGCAAATGCAAAAGAAATGAGATCATCAATCAAGGCCAGATTAGCCCCCTGTGGAGGAAATGCAGGGACTTCGAAAAACGAATAAAGGGAGAAACAAATAAACAGACAAATAAAAAGATAATCGACTAGATGAATGGGTTGGCAGGAGGAAATGGAAGGAAATTGAAGTTGAGTGACAAAAACAATAGATGAGGGGAGAAACCTTGTGTTTAGGGTGAAGGGTAATTTGATGTTGTGTGTGTGTATGTGTGTGAGTGTTTGTGTGTCTGTGTGACAGCCCATATGTAAAAAATATACTTCCTGGCCAAAATACATTTTAAATATATGTTGTATCTGTATTGTTCAATAAAAATATATTTTTAAATCGAAAAAATATATTTAATTTTAACCAAAATATATTTCTAAATATATTTAAGGGTGAAGAAAATACATTTCCAACCTTTTACAGTATATTTGTTTTTATGAATAGTTTTTTATGGTCCTCCTCTGTAACTTTATACAACAGTTCGACGGCATAATCGTGTATATAAAAAGAAAATCAAACATGGAGAGTCTCAAAAACCCTTTTGTAAGAGGATCTACTTTCTTCCGCCGTTCATACACATCTGCAGCTGACCGTCAGAACACCTGAAACCACTGCTACTTCACAAACGTCACTTTAGAGCTAGTATTTGAATGATTCTCTTGTATAATGTCTAAAATGATGACAAAACAGGTGATTTTGCTCACATTTTTAGATTATACGGCTGAACGGCATGAAATGCCATCAGTCTACAGAGATTTCCCAGTATTTATCTGTTGCAATCGGGAGATCACAATAATTACAATAATTAACCCTAAAAAAGCCAGAGCAAAGCAAACACTACCAGATTACTATGGTATAAATACAAAAGAGTGAGATCGACTTAGAATGTCACTTACCTGTTCTATAATGATTTGTTCAGCTGTAGTTTGAAATGTACGCTGAAAAAAATGCTGTTTTTCTCCCCTAAGGACTAATTATGCTATTTCTGTCGCCATCTTGTGGCGGAACGTCAACCGCCTTTGCTCTGCTCAGTATGACAGGCTGATGGCCGCCAACACACTAAATCTCCGACTTTATGAATATTTAAAATAGGCACTACCCTTATAAATAAACTGCATAGTTGCAATCTAAACAACTACATTCTCGCCTAAAAAAAGCCTCAAAAGTACATTATGTTGTCCAACAGCTGCAATATTTGTCAAACTGTAGTCCCCTGCTTGCCACTCGTGTCGGCGGAGTAATACACAAGGGTGAAGAGGCTGTATGAGTGCTCATATTACTTTAACATATCACGTCTATCAGCCAATCAGATTCAAGATATATATATATATATATATATATATATATATATATATATATATATATATATATATATTGTAACGGTGGTCTTTTTGGTGAATAAATTCAATTTATTTTCTCAAAGGAAAAAAAAAACAAATAAATTTCAATACTGTTCCAGGCGGGGTTCAAACACAAGTCTCCAGCACAACGAATCAAACGCCCAACCACTGGTCCACATGGGTACGGTGAGGAGTATCTTTTCCTCAGCCCCTCAATCCCATGCGAGCGAACCTCGAACAAAAAAAAAAATTATATATATATTAATTATCGGTTTTAATAAACCCTCGGGTGCCAGACAAGATTAACTTGTCAAATAAATAAATCCCAGGATAGCAACGGTAAGCATCAGTAACCACCATTACACCATAAAACAAAAGAAAAAAAAAATAATTTCCTTTCTAAGGAAAACTCAACACACTTGTAATTTCAATCAATAATGTATTTCACAACTGTTTAGCCCACCAGATACTCTAATCACACTTAACACTTCCCCATACATGTAACAAACAATTTACAAAAGAAAAGAAACAATTAATTAATACAAACAAACCAAGTAATAAACACACGCGGTCTATTTAAAAAACAAAAGAAAATGAAAGAAGTGTCACAAGCTTGTATTGAAATGTTGCATGTGTGTGAAGATTAACAATACTCATAGGGTGTATGTGTGGATGAAAAATGACTAACTGACCCAGGTTAGCAGCATGGATTAGCACAGATCTGCCCCTCGACAGTTTCCCTTCAATGAGGCTTCTTCCCACCAGACTTTAATCGTAGGCGAACTGAAAGATTCCAGCTCTCACTGATCCATCGACACTTCAGGAGACCGTTTCCATCCAATGCTCGCTTCCATAAGAGGCCTGCCACGCTGTCTTCAAAACCACTACACACCACAGTCTATTAATATCTTCATATACATCAAATCAACCGCTCTTTACCTCGCACTTCTCTGTTCTTCACTCTCCACGCTTGTTGTCCACACTGTCCACGCAACACAACTTCACATCATTCAACGCCACAAGTACCCTTGGTGAACTTGAAAGAACGTCTCCAGTAGTCGAAAATGATCCAGGGACGAAGTCAACCCAAGCGGGTACAAAGTCGAAGCTCTCCCAAAAAGGATAAAAAAAGTAAACCCGATCACTCTTAGAATCGAGCGAGCGTGTGGAGAGTGACAAACGAAAGTCTTTTTAAAGTCGAGCCTCCTCGACCCTAGCGAGCCTGGCGAACCCCAGGGTAAACTCTTGTCGTCACTCTCAAGTCTTCTTTTCCTCTCTCTTTTATACTCCTTTCCTCCCACGTGAACTTCCGTTTTCTTCCAACGCGACCCGGATGTTCAAGAAAGGCAGGTTAGAATAGCTCCCCCTAGTGGTTCTTGACAAAACTGTGGGCGCGACGCCTAGCTTTGCCACAATATATATATATATATATATTAGCAAATCTGTTTTTGTCATTTTTGTATATTCTTAAATATTTTTCAAAATATTTTGAACATATTTTACTGTATGAAAGAGAAAGAGAGAGAGATGAAAAAGGGATAGAGAAGTTATGGGTAAAGAAACAGCATGCAGGTTTGCATTCAGGAAAGAACAAATAAACATGAACAAAAAAGTAGATGTATAAATGAAAAGAGCAGCATTGTGTACAACTCACAAAAGAGTGATGTGAGAATTCCCAAATAAGCAAAGCAGGGGAAAAACAGCATAGGGTTGAATACATAGATCACGGTCAGGTGAATGCTTTCACATTTGTTTGATGTCAGCCAAACAAAAGGTGGTCTCACAACACACAAGCCATTACATACAAATCTCTGCTCTGGAGACACGCATTACAAATGAAATCTGTTTCAGCCAACCCCTCGCAACACCACTGACAGATAATGTGTTCAAAATGGACAGTCTCTGTTTTTCAGCTCATTGATGCTATTGTATCACTGAACAATGGATACTCTGCAAAACTGTTTGTGATTAGTTGTGCTTGCTTTTGTTCATACTTCTGGTTAGATATACAACTCTAAATGTTGAAACACACTTTGTCCTCCATCCATTTTGCTATGGATATGAGTAATACCTATTTTCTGGTAGATAAAAAATAATAAATAAAAACGGAGCCAAGACTGATTTGACGGAGTCAAATTTGAAAAAGAATCCTGAGTCATATCTAGTGAACACAATGTCATTGTGCAGTGAACAATCATTCAAAACAAAAGTTTTAGACAGAATTCCATGTAAGGGCACAGATTAAGTTCATATACATGTATAGCCACCAGAATAGGCCTTTTTCTCAAATTGTCATGAAAAACAAAAAAATCAGAAGAACGAAATCTTACATTATGTCACAGCGACTTATGGGAATATTATTTTACCATTTTTCATTTATAATCCTTTGGAATTTCAATATAAAGGTAATTCATTGTGTTTACTATAAAGCTAGAAATATTTTTACAGTAAAAATGAATCATTTACAGTTTTTGCCATATATCGAATGGTAATTTACTGTTAGGGCTTTTTTTAGAGGGAGAACATTTTCAAACCAACTCCAACATCATGACATTGGGTTTTGTGTGGGTAAGCATTTCAATTTTCCTTCAAAAAATGTTCGAAAATCCAGTTGCATTTATGTGTGATGTTCGTAATTAAATTCATAGCCTGGAAAATGGCAACATTTTCTTAATATTAAGAAAACTCTTTCAAACTCCAAACTCATCTTCTCTGTGATTGCTTTCACTCTTCATCAAACTACTTCAACTAAACTGGGATATGTAATTTCACCAAGCATCCTGAAATGACTTCCCTGAGTAGCGTGTGTGGGAGTTTTCTGGGAAAGCTGTACCATGAGACTGATTAGGCTATTATATTATGATTGGAGATGGGTCGTAAAATGTTCTGTTCTGTCTTCAATAGGTCTCTGTCATTCAGAGAAGTATTGTATCAGAGCTGGTATAGGCTCGCTTCCTCTCTCTCCATCTCTATTTCTCACTGCAGCTCTCCATCCTTCATAGTAAAAAGGTTATTTTCCTCAGAGAGGCTCTCCTGACAGAGCGTTCACTCCGTACTTCTCACGCTCCTCTTTTCTTCCCCGTGTCTCTCATCGTTTCTGGGTCCTTTCACCCTCTCTATCGTTCTATCTCTCTCCTTTTATTCATACTCTCCAAAATTCGAAAGGTTAGTCTTGAGTGTGTTATCTCTCTCACTCTTTTTCTCCCTCTGTAGTGTTAAAGGCCTGAAAGGTTAACAGCAGCCCATTAGGAGGTAATAGACTCCACACCGACTCCTTATGTAAGACAAATTCACATACCCCGGCTTGATAGTGTGAGGCCGTTAATGGACTTTTACTTCTGACCTTCTATATTTTATTTTAATTATTTTATTTGTCTAATAGGTTTAACTTACGCTACTGTTCACTTTATTGTTTCACATATTTACAGACTTGCTGGCTGATGCTTTGTACTCTTGTTCCAAACTGGTTACTTTCTTTTGGCAATGAACAAAA
>CAIGQV010016582.1:0-11071 GCA_903798115.1 Danio jaintianensis
TGCACACCTTGTAAACATAAACTACTACATTATACAGTAAAAAAAAATAATAATAATATCTGAAAAACCACTTTAATGTTGTTTGCATAAAATTTATCTTAAGGTTTTTTGCTCACAAATAAATTACCCTTGATTCAAACATTTTATTCTCTTTTTTTTGTTTATGCAAGGCATGCTCGGAATTATCATTTTTTTAATCCCCTTCATATTTTTCAGTATATGCAGCCAAATGAGTGTACAAAAGTTACATGAAAGTTCATGTTCATAGGAGAATACAGAGTGTTCTGCTCTCTCCCAGCAGCTTTTGTGGTTTCATCTACAGCATGTCCATTTTTGTCAGTATCATTAACCTTACTGGCATCAAATGCCACATCGCCATCTGGAGATGGGACATTTTCTCCCACACACACTCATGCGGATTGCAGTGTGGTGACTGCTTCATGTCTATGAAAGGGATTCTAAGTTTTGTTTATTATTAGTCTATTTCAGTTCATTTTAGCTATGGTTTTGACTTTTCTAGATGTACAGTACAGTACATTTTACTTTATTTATTTATTCATTCATTCATTCATTTTCTTTTCGGCTTATTCCCTTTATTAATCTGGGGTCGCCACAGCGGAATGAACCACCAACTTATCCAGCATATGTTTTTCGCAGCGGATGCCCTTCCAGCTGCAACCCATCACTGGGAAACCCATACACTCCCATTCACGCACATACAATACGGACAATTTAGTTTACCCAATTCACCTATACCGCATGTCTTTGGACTGTGGGGGAAACCGGAGCACCCGGAGGAAACCCACGCAAACACGGGGAGAACATGCAAACTCCACACAGAAATGCCAACTGACCCAGCCGAGGCTCAAACCAGCGACCTTCTTGCTGTGAGGCAACAGTGCTACCCACTGTACCACTGCGCCGCCCCTATTTATTTATTAATTTATTTATTCATTCATTTTTACTTTTCGGCTTAGTCTCTTTATTAATCAGGCGTCGCCACAGCAGAATAAACCGCCAACTTATCCAGCATACGTTTTACGGAGCGAATGCCCCTCAAGCTGAAACCCATCACTGGGAAAAACCCATACATTCTCACTCACACATACACTGCGGACAATTTAGCCTACCCAATTCACCATGTCTTTGGACTGTGGGGGAAACCGGAGCACCCGGTTGTATGTATGTATGTATGTATGTATGTATGCGTGTATGCGCGCGTGTGTGTGTGTATGTATGTATGTATGTATGTATGTATTTGTATCTTTCTGTCTGTCTGTCTGTCTATCTATCTATCTATCTATCTATCTATCTATCTATCTATCTATTTTTTTATTGTTATTATTTTATTTGGATTGGTTTATTGTGTGATAATAACCCTGGATTCAATCAGACCACTTTCTTTGACAGACCCAAAACAATTCCAGCTCAGTCTCCAGCACATTTGCTGCCTGTCTCCATTGAGGACATTGTTTTTCATTATAGTAATTACGCTTCTGAGAACTCGCTCAGCTCCACAGAGCCGCTGGAAGTGAGCAGTAGCCACGGCTCATGTAAAATTGAAAAGGCAGTCAAATGTGATTAGCGACGAAGGGACATTCTGTTTTATTTGTTAAAAAGTCGCTTTGAAACTTCGCTGTTTGATCTGTTATGGAAAAAGTCTGCCATGACAAAGGGTTTAATGGATCCACAGGTGAATGACTGTCTCCCATTTAGTTTTTTTTTTAACTCTTTCCACTTTAAGTTTATTGAGTGATACTTTATTTATTTATTTTGTAACTTTTTTTGGAAAAAGTGTTCCAGTCCACTTTTAGACACGCACTTGCAAACTTCCCTTCCCATGTTCCCTTCTCTGGGAATCCCCAAAGCCATTCTGAAGTTTATACCGCTTCATCAAGTAAATAAGGGAGGCTTAAATGAACATACCCTCGATCCCTCAATTTTGACAGAGGGAGCGAGTCGGCTTCATCTGTTCACTCCAGCACCTGTATGTCCCAGAATGCAATGTGATTATGACGTCACAACAGTATAGTTGCAAGGGTGCTTTAGGGTTTAGGGCATTCCATTAAAACCCATTCAGATATTCTGCCAGTAGTGGACAATTGTGTGATCAATAATGTACATCCGAAGGAATAAGACGGAGGGAAGTTAACAAGTGAAGAGCATAAAAATTGGACTGGAATGCAGCCATAGTTTGTTTATCAGAAAAAAAAAGAAACTAATACAGTGTTGGAACAAATATACAGATTTGTCCTACATACTACACAATGTAGAAGATTTTTTATTTATTTATTTATTTATTTTTTAATATGGATATAAATAGAATTGTTACTATAAAAATAACAAAAAAGTTACTAGTTACTTTACTTTAAAAAATGGATTTATTGCTTTAAAATAAATTAGTTCTCTTGTTTTCTTACAAAAAGATGAGTAAGCCTGGATTTTATTTTGCCAGTTTTCTACATGAAATAACCATAAGGCTAAATTGTTTTATATTTGTTGATTTTTGATGACTTTAAAATAAAAAAAGAATTTCATCCAAGATTTGTATCATGTGTCTTTATATAACGAAAACATAATTTGAATAATTTATTTTAATAAAGGTTTGAGTTTACATTCCGCAAAAATGAAATAATTCACTGAATAAACACTTCATTTTTTTTTACCTTTTATTTGTCAGTTGTAACTTGAAACTGTTAAATTGACTTAACTTTTATTTAATTTTAAGGCAACCGGTTTCTTCACTTTTTTTTTAAGTCAACTAATCTTTTAAAGAAACATGTTTACCCATTTTTAAGTAAAGTCAACCAACAGCTTTTTACAATGCACCTATTTATTTATCATGTTATGTATTTGTCACATTTGTTATGATTTTCTGGAGCCCAACCATCAGCTACATAGATTATCAACACTTTCTCATCTGTTAAATTGTTTCTCTTTTTTAAATGTATATCGATTTAACTTAAATTGTAACTTGTTTTATTTTTTTCCTTTCTTTTTATTTTAAGCAGAGCATGAATGTGTGAGCACTTCTGTCCTGTTCATGTGAAACTCCTGTGAGTAGCAGAGATGTTGAATTGGTGACATCATTATAATTGTTTATTTAATACTTTGGTTTATGCATAAGCATAGCCAGTCACAAAAATCTATGAAAACTATATTAATGACTTTATATTAATTTTTCATAGTAAAGGGTTCACATACTGTTCAATTTTGTATATTTTTAGCCACCAATTCTTCAAGTCAACTTTTTCAAGTCTTTGGGCATTTTTGCGCAAAAAGTGCTTCCGCCAGACCCGGAGATCAGCTGAATGGATTCAAAAATAGCAAATCTCAACTGTTTAACTGTATCACTTTATTTTGATTGTCCCTTTAACACATTTTGTGGATTACAAGTTACATTACTACATGGCAACTAATTCTCATTAGAGTATTAGTATACTATAAGGTTAGGATTAGGGTTAGTGTAAGTTGACATTTACTTGCAAAGTTTATTATAAATGTCTGTTGGTGGAACAGTGTCAGCAGATATTAAGCAGACCGTCTACTAATACTCTAATGTTTGGCATGTAGTTGTGATGAGCCTATTTTCCCAAAAAAAAAAAGAAAGTGGAGTGTTCCTTTAAAGGTGAAACTAAGAACTCTATTTTGGTGCTGTTTAAAGCTATTTTTTCAAACAACCAGAAACTTTTCATGAGCGTGCAATTAAAAAGCAGAATTAATCAATATCAGTGTCACGTATAGCACTGATTTATTAAGTTTCCGACCTTTTCAAAATCAGTTTAGCGAACATTAGGCGGTTCAGCAGCGATGTGTTGTGTGGAGTTTATGATTATGTATTTAAACACACACACTCCAGTTTCTCCCTAGCTGGATGAAGATTGACAGACGCAGCAGCACTCAACACTTCAGGCTCCGAGTCTAGCAGGAGCAATGGAGGGGGTTGATGTGCTTGACAATCAGCACAGGAGTCAAATTATATCATAACAGGATACAGTACAGTAACAACAATTTAAAACAACATAAATAAATAAAATATATATATATATATATATATATATATATACGTGATGCAATTCGGGAGATAAGCGGTCCATAACAGATGTGACACCGTAAAGATCAAAATATAATGTCAATGTGCTCACATAAGAGATTTGAATTATTTTGTACTACTCATTTTGTTGGATTTATCTTTAAAACAAAGGTAACACTTTAGGTCACAATTCATGCTATTAACTACTGGCTTATTACCTGCCTCTAATTAAGATATTAACTGTTCATTAGTAGGTATAAAAGTATGATAATCTGCATCCCAAATTCTATCCCGAAACCTAAATCCAACTACTACCTTACTGACTATTAATAAACAAGTAATTAGTAGTAACTAGCTTATTAGTACCAAAATTATTATTATTAAGTACCAAATATTTACGCATTTACTTTGGGCTTTATGAGATGCAAATTAGTCAGATATGACAATCAGTCAAAACAGAGTCTATCAGCAAATACATGCTCAATGAAAGGGAGAGGTAAATAATCAAATTCAAAAATATTATAGAAATGTATATACATTTTTCTATAATATTTATGAATTTGATCATTTTAAATAATGTAAAAATGTTAGTGAATACAATTTCATTTGTTCACAGAGTGCTTTTTGAATGTACTCAATTCCTTTATTTTTTTCAATATCTGATTAATGACCTTCAATCTACCATTAAATGAAGCACATAATCATTATCTGAGATTCTCAGTGTCAGATTCTATGCTGTTGTTTAAGCCACATTGTCACAGAAATAGACATTTTTAAAGATTCTGAAATATCTGCGAGGGGTGTTACCTATTAGCTAACAGAAATCTATAATGTAGATTTCATGTTTCAATAAAATGTCATACTTTAATATGTTTATTAATATGCGTCCAATAATATATTGCTGCTGCACTGCAGTCAATTCCTATAGTGAGCCGAGAAGGACCATATGGATCCTGTGAACACACGGTTAAAGAAAATATGACAAAATATATGCAAATTAGTCCTCATAAACTGTATATATTATCTCTTTCTATTATTTAAATTATTTGATTTATTTCTAAATAAGCTAACTATTAGTTCACCCAAAAATTAGTTTCTTTATTCTGTTGATCACAAAAGAAGATATTTTGAAGAATGCTGGTTAACAGGACCTATTGACTTCCACAGTATGAAAAAAAACATCTAATAAGGAAGTCAATGGGTGACAGCAACTAGCATTTTTTTATGATCAATATAAGAAAGAAACTCAAATAGGTTTGAACAAGTTGAGTAAATGATGACAGAATTGCATTTTGGGGTAAACTTTCCCTTCAAGGGATCTTATTCGCTTTTTCTTGACATACAGGAAATAATTAGCTGTTTTGTAAAGGCATCAAACATAATTTTTTATTGAATGCAATCCCAACACTTGGTACAAATTATAAGCTACTTTATTCATACATTTGTTGATAAATTAATATTAGACCTAAATCAAACTGTTTCATAATTTTTATATTGCAGTTATATTTCGATCCATGGCCATTTGCAGTCTGGTGAATGAGCTGCCAGCTTTTCTCATTTCAACAGTATGAATGAATGGATATGACCTTTTCCATTTGGGTCCTTATCAATGATTTCCAATCCAGAACACATGAACAGATGAATTAACACAGACTGCAATGAACTGCTCATTCTCTGAAAGCCATCATTAGAAAGCTAGTCTAAATCTAGCCTTAAAAATAAACAGCCAAAGATCAGCAATAAACTGAAATACTTGATCTAAAATGACTTATGTGATAGTTTACATCTCATAATTCTGACTCAGGGCGACGCGGTGGCGCAGTGGGTAGCACGTTCGCCTCACAGCAAGAAGGTCGCTGGTTCGAGCCTCGGCTGGGTCAGTTGGCATTTCTGTGTGGAGTTTGCATGTTCTCCCCGTGTTCGCGTGGGTTTCCTCCGGGTGCTCCGGTTTCCCCCACAAGTTCAAAGACATGCGGTATAGGTGAATTGGGTAAGCTAAAATTGTCCGTAGTGTATGTGTGTGTGTATGATTGTTTCCCAGTGATGGGTTGCAGCTGGAAGGGCATCCGCTGCGTAAAACATATGCTGGATAAGTTGGCGGTTCATCCCGCTGTGGCGACCCCAGATTAATAAAGGGATTAAGCCGAAAAGAAAATGAATGAATGAATGAATGAATGAATTCTGACTTAACATTTTGTAATTTGGTTGGTTTGGTGGTTCTCAATCAGTTTACATTTTACAGTTCTTACAGTATTTGATCAGAAATCAGGGTTTATCTTTTGCAATTCTGACTGTTTATCAAAACTAAACATTTTCTTTAGAAAAGTGTATCTTGCAAATTCTGACTTTTGTCCTTAGAATTCTGTTTACATCTCACAATCCGTTAATTTTCACCAGAATTCAGTTAACGTCTAACAAGTCTGATCTTTTTTTTCCAAAACAGTTTTTTTTTTCTTAGAAATTTGTTTAAAATCTAGTAATACAGAGTATTTTTCTCAGAAAATCTAAAGTTACATCTCACAATTCAGACTTTTATCCTCAGAAATCAGGGTTTAGATGTTGAAATTTCAGAAATCAGTTTCCATCTTGCAATTCTGACTGTTTTTCCTCGGAAATCAGACTGTTTATCAAAAATAAGAATTAACATTTTACTATTTCAATTTTACATCTCACAATCCAATTATTTTTTGTCAAAAATCTGTTTACATCTTACCTTAAATCTCACAATTGCTAATTTTCTGTCAGATTTCAGTCACATTTTAAAATGTAGATCTTTTTTGTTTTTTCTTCGAAACGTGTTTACATCTATCAATATTGACTGTGTCACGTTACTGGGAGGTATTGCAGACAGGACAAGGGGTAGGATCCATGTGCATTTAATGATGAGACATCGTGCAAAAACAGGACATCCAGGAACACAAAGTAACAAAACAACAAACTATGATCAGGAACTGTGACATAAACTAAGCAAAAACAACAAGACCAAACAATACCATTCAAAAATACAACGACTGAAAATAACAAACAACTGAGCAAAGACAAGACGGTTCCAGGGTGTTTAAATAGTCCAAACAATGAGTAGTGATCGGATGCAGCTGTGTGTGTGATGAGTGGAAGTGGAAACCGGGTGTGTGTGGCGGAATGATGGGAATTGTAGTTTGTGATGATTTGTAGTTCATGATAAAATGTAGTTCACCAGCGATCTCTTAAGTCCTTGATCGCTGGTGAACATGACAGTACCCCCCTCCTAAGGAGCGGATTCCAGACGCGACAAGACCGGAGGGGGGGGTGAAGCGGAGGAGGGCATGGAGGGTCCGAAACAAAAATTACACAAAACATGAACATAACACTGAGTGAACAAGAACAGGAGTTGCAGAAACCGTGGAGCATGGATCTGCGGTGGACCTGGAGCGTGGAACTCAGGCGGATCTGGAGCATGAAGCTGCGGAGGACCTGGAGCATGGAACTCAGGCGGATCTGGAGCATGAAGCTGCGGAGGACCTGGAGCATGGAACTCAGGCACGGAGGACCTGGAGCATGGAATTCAGGCGGATCTGGAGTATGAAGCTGTGGAGGACCTAGAGCATGGAACTCAGGCGGATCTGGAGCATGAAACTGTGGAGGACCTGGAGCATGGAACTCAGGCGGATCTGGAGCATGAAGCTGTGGAGGACCTGGAGCATGGAATTCAGGCGGATCTGGAGCATGAAGCTGTGATATGTCTGGGGGTTTAGGATCAGCAGGCAGATATGGGTTAAACGCCAGCGGATCAGGAGGCTTTGGTTTAGGACGTACTGGCGGTTCACTGAACCCCAGCGGATCAGGAGGCTTTGGTTCAGGACATACTGGCGGTTCACCGAACCCCAGCGGATCAGGAGGCTTTGGTTCAGAAGGTACTGGCAGTTCACCGAACCCCAGTGAGTCAGGAGGCTTTGATTCAGGAGGTACTGGCGGTTCACCGAACCCCAGCAGATCAGGAGACTTTGGTTCAGGACATACTGGCGGTTCACCGAACCCCAGCGGATCAGGAGGCTTTGATTCAGGAAACTCTGGCAGTTCATCGAACCCCTGCGGCACTAAGGAATCACAAGCCTCAAACAGTTTTTCGTGGGACTCAAGTGGCACCTCCGGCTTTTCGTGGGACTCAGACGGCTGCTCTGGCAGCACTGGGGAGTCACATGGCTCTGCCAGCCCTTCATGGGACTCAAAAAAAACTGGTCGTGAACTTGACTGTCGAGGATAGGCGCGGAGCTTAAGGTTCGACTTCCTCCTTTTGTTCTGCTGGGGTTCCTCCTCCTCCAAAACAGAAATAGTGAGGGGAGAGCCCGACAACAAAAGGGCAAACTCCATAAAAAAATATAGACCACAATCCTCCTCATAAGCTGGCATATGAGGACGAATTGGGTCTGAAAGTCCTGCTCTAAAAAACATCATCAGCAGTAAGTCTGGATAACTGCTTCTCGGGGCCAAGTCCAAAAACTCCGTAATGGATCGCTCAACGGAGCGATCATCCTGCCGGAGTCTGATGATCTCATCATCTGCTGGATCCATATCGGCTCAGTCGTTCTGTCACGTTACTGGGAGGTATTGCAGACAGGACAAGGGGTAGGATCCATGTGCATTTAATGATGAGACATCGTGCAAAAACAGGACATCCAGGAACACAAAGTAACAAAATAACATTAAACAAAACAACAAACTATGATCAGGAACTGTGACATAAACTAAGCAAAAACAACAAGACCAAACAATACCATTCAAAAAATACAACAACTGAAAATAACAAACAACTGAGCAAAGACAAGACGGGTCCAGGGTGTATAAATAGTCCAAACAATGAGTAGTGATCGGATGCAGCTGTGTGTGTGATGAGTGGAAGTGGAAACCGGGTGTGTGTGGCGGAATGATGGGAATTGTAGTTTGTGATGATTTGTAGTTCATGATGAAATGTAGTTCACCAGCGATCTCTTAAGTCCTTGATCGCTGGTGAACATGACAGACTGTTTACATCTTGGAATTTAGACATTTGTCCCGATAAAGCAAGGTTTAGATGTTGACATTTTATTTTTTCTTTCAGAAATCAGAGTTTATACCTTGCAATTTGTTAGAAAAAGGTTTATATTATGCAATTCTGACTGTTTATCAAAAAAAGAATTTCCATTTGATAATTCTGTCAGTTGTTCCTCAGAAATCAGGGCTTATATTTTGCAATTCTGTCTGTTCATCAAATTTACATTTCACAATTCTGACTCTTTTTGTGTACAGCTAGCAAATTTTGACTTTTGACCTTAGAATTTACATCATTAGATTTTTTTTTTGGTCAAAAATCAGTTTACATCTTCCGATTCTGATTAAACCTCACAATTATTACTTTTTTTTAGAAATCAAAGTTAACATCTTAAAATTCTGTCCCCCATCCCCCGCTTATATTTTACATCTCACAGTTTTGACTTTGACCCACAATTAACTTTCTCAAAAAATCTTGCAATTGTTATTTTTCTCACATTTGTGACCTAAAAGCTTAATATAAATGCTTAAATAAGCCATTGTGAATTGTTGTGTTTTAATATGGTGGTGAAAACAAATGTCTATACATATTTAAACATCTGCCTACAGAATAATAGTGTTGATTTAAAAGAAATATTTTGCTTTAGTTTACAGGTAGACCAAAAACCTCGTCCCGCAGGAGTAAGCATTGTGTTTTACGTAGTATTGGGAAAGAGGCTGTTTTTATTGTTCTAATGTGTTTGTTGTTCCAGTAGTGCTAGCGGTGTGGTTGCGTTGGGGCTGAAAGAGGGCAGCTAGTGTTACTCCGCTGAAGGCAAAGGTGATAAAATGGTGATTGAGATTCTGCAATAAAACCATCGCTGCAGAAACAGTGAGATTCAATTCCACCGCTTTTATAAACCTATACATCTCCACCGAGGGGCCGAGTGTGGAAAATGAGCGAAACAGAAAAACAGAACGATCAACACACAAATGTCAGCAACTCTGGACATTGTCATTTTTACGCACAATCATTAAAACTTGAAGCTGAAGAGAGTGTAATTTTGGTGGTTTTCATTATTAATAATGGGATTGTAGCTGGGGGGGTTTTCAGGACATCTATGGTGATAAATAAAAGAGAGAAAGAACGCATAAAAAGGACGTGCATATGCTTGCAAACTCCACATGTGCATATGAATTATCTCTGACTCCCATGATACTAGAAAAACAAAGAAATAACAAGGTTTATTCATCTGAGAGCTGAGTTGTAAAGCAGGCTAATTTAGTCTCAATACACATTCACACAGACTTCGTTTAAGAACAAATTACTCTCTGAAAGGTTGTAGTCTTCAGGTCTGAAGTATTTTCAGGTAAAAAAAAAAAACAGATATTAACAATATTAACAAATATTAATATTTTTAAAGTTTAATGTATAGAGTATTCCTTACATTACAATTTAGAATCTGACTAGTTTTATCTTTTTTATTGTTGTGACAAATTAACTCCAATCTGTATATCATTTTATTGCCATTTTTAAGACTGAACTGATTTTTTTTTTATCTTTTATGTTTCCCGCAAGTTAACTTAATCAAATGAATATTTATATCAAAGGTCAAACTTTAACTGGATTTATAATTATAAGAAATTATCATTTGCGTGCAACATGATGGGATCATGTGATATGAATTTATTTTGTTAGTGCAAATGAAAGCTAATAAAAATGTGTGCAATGAAATTAAAAAGTTGTATCATCAATATCATCATCATAATATTTGTAGTTTGAAAACTAAAAGCTTCTAGTTATTACATATGCTGAAAATATGGCTTTTTAAAAATGTGCTTCTGCAACTTTAGCACAAATAATAATAATAATAATAATAATAATAATAATAAATATTATCCTTAATGATAATATTATTTTTAATATTATTATTATTACATTTGATTTTAACATTGCATATCATTTCATGTTACTTTTTAAAGTATTGTTATTTTTACTTTTATTTTATTATTATTATTATTATTATTATTATTATTATTATTATTATTATT
>CAIGQV010016587.1:0-23174 GCA_903798115.1 Danio jaintianensis
CTGCAAGAACGCTTTCTTTGCCATTCCAGATGACTTTATTAATAAGTTATTTGAATCATTGCAGAGATGTATGGATGCAGTCCTCCAAGCTCATGGGAGTCATACACAATATTCATTCTGTTTCCACCTTACTGTTCTAATTAATTAGTTAAAAATCAAGGCATTATCATATTTTATTTTGGTAAAATAAGCATAATCTAGAGGCCTTTGCCTTTCATATAAGCCACTTTTGATGCCAAATGATCAACTAGAAGTCAAGTTATTATTTGTTGTTCCTAAAACTTGGATAGGCGACAAGACTTTTGTCAGGTAGTGTAAGTTTAAAAATTACTATGGATTTTAAATCTAGAGAAAGTGAGAATTTTGGAGTTCTCTTTTGGTGTGCTTTGCTCTCTGCAACTCTGATTAGTGAAATTTTGGCACAGCATTATGCGTAATGCAGTTTTCAGAACAAAGTCCAATATTAAACATGAATATTGTAAAAAGAGGTTGATTTAAGTAGCAACCTTTGAGGTCACAACAGATCTGTCTTCAAAGGTTTGTCAGATGTTTTCAGTTAGTTTATCTGTTGTTTGTATTTCCTAGCGGAGAAAACGAATAGTTTTTTACAATGTAGTATATCTGACAGAAACGCACTAGTAAACACCAATCAGAGGAAAGAGCACGTTCGTAATGAAGTTATTCTGAATAATTCTGGCAAGTGCACATGACTTTAAAATATTTATATTATTTATATATGTTGAATACTTGATTCTGATTGGCCAGTGAACATAAGGTGTGCCATTGCTTATAAGATACATAGAGCTAAAGTAGTTCCAGGCAGGTTTTGACTGCATTACAGTTCCATATCACTACACTGAATGATTTCAGTTATATCACAGTCTAAAATCACAAAACAGAAGACTTTGGATGGGTTGTGGAAGAAACTAGTCCTACACACAGTACAAAAACCTGACAAATGTCTAAAATACAACATTTGAACAATGTTTTAGGTGTAGTAATGGTAGTGTGAGTAGAATAATTGACTCCGGCCTATCTTCCGTTGCGTTTCCGTGCATTTTTTTCTAATAATTCAACAGCCCATCATCAATTATTCCTTACATACCGCCTAAACTTTATGGTGACCTAAAATCCATGCACATTTGAAACAACATGAGTCATTTTTGAGTGAACTATCCCTTTAAAACTATGACCTTTCACCAGGTTATGACCTCACAATGATTCCCTTTCATCACCTCTTAGAGACCAATAGGTCAAAGATCTATCAGGCACGGCGTAACCACTTATAATATTTTATTTTTCTCATTGAATTATTGACAAATAAAACGTCTCACAGGTGACCTTAACCTCAGCCATGTATAGGCTCGCCACTTTTTTTGAGAGAAGATTGATGCATGACCTCCACATTAGTATCTATGCATGCAGACTGGTTCCAGCTTTATATGACATGCAGTTCAGGTAACGGGACAGCATGGAGGGGATTGTGGGAATACAGCGCTCCTCTGCCTTACTGACATACTATACTATAGCTAGAGCACTCTGACCATGAGTTTACGGTACAACGGTGGACTTGTTTAGGCCACTCCACATGGCATTAATGGACAGAACTGGACTGTACGATTGAAGCAACCTTTTCTACATTGACTTTTCCCTTGCATCTGATTCCAACACATGCTGTCATTCTCCTTTCTGGCATTTGTTTCTACTGGACTGCATTTTAAAACACCAAGACGTTACTGTCCCTTTAAACCGAACAAGCTTTATTTTTTTTTCTCATTGATATGATTGGTAACTGCTAATGTGAGAGGTAACTTGATCTATAATATGTATGTTTAACTCTGACATGATTGTAAGAAAATGAATAAATCCAGATTTTGTTTATGAAATACTGGTGTGATATCTTTCTAATGAAATGGGATAAGTGTAAATAATACTTTGTGTAACATGTCTTTATTAAGTTTTAAAAGGTTAATCAAGTTAATCAGAGAGGTTTAGGGGGGAAAATAAATAATAATAATAATAATCATCATTAAAAAATAATTAGATTTGAACCATAAATAAACTATGAATCTTAATATAACTATTGTCTGTATAAATGCAAGTGTGACAAGTTGATTCGGTGTTAGATATTTTTATTCAAAGCCAAATCAATATTTAATGATACAAAATTATTCATTCATCCATTTTCCTTCGGCTTAGTCCCTTTATTCATTAGGGCTCGCCACAGCGGATGAACCGCCAACTTATCCAGCATATGTTTCACACAGCGCATGCCCTTCCAGCTGCAACCCAGTACTGGGAAACACTCATACACACACATACACCATGGCCAATTTAGTTTATTCAATTCACCTATAGTGCATGTGTTTGGACTGTGGGGGAAACCGGAGCACCCGGAGGAAACCCACGCGAACACGGAGAACAAACTCCACACAGAAATGCCAACTGACCCAGCCAGGACTTGAACCAGCAACCTTCTTGCTGTGAGGCGACAGTGCTAACCACTGAGCCACCGTGTCACCTCAGAAAATTATCATAAAGTTTAAAAGAACAACATTTATTTTAATTACTTAAAATAGATGTAACCTATAGATTAGTCGACTGTTGAAGACAATTATTATCTGTCTTGTGAAAAATGTATTCATTCTCAAATATTTCCCAAGTTGTTTTTGTTTATTAACAGAGCAAGAAAAAAAATCACAGTATTACCTATTATATTTTTCTTCTTAGGAGAAATTATTGCTTTTAGTTTTAAAAAATTGGAAAAACACTAAGGTCAACATTATTAAGATTATACCCAGCAAACTATTTTGTGTTTAATAGACGTCTAATAGACATCTAAACGTAGACAGCTTGGCTAAAACAAGGCTAAACTTGGGCTGTCAGTGAAAATCTAATAGACATCTAAGAATAGCCCAAAACTAGACTACTCGTCAAATAGACAGATTAGACAGACTTTATATGTGTAGTCATTCATTTTTGTTTATTTGATGACTAGTCTAGTTTTGGCCTATTCTTAGACGTCTATTAGATTTCCACTGACAGCCCAAATTTAGCCTTGTTTTAGCCAAGACGACTATGTTTAGATGTCTATTAAACATCTATTAAAAACAAAAAATGCTTGCTGGGATTTGTTGTCCAATGACTTGTCAAATTATTCTAACTTACCTAATTAACCTAGTTAAGCCTTTAAACTGTACTTTAAGCTAGTATACTTTAATAAAAGTAACTAAATCTTGCAAAACAACTCGTAAAATATTATACTGTCATTATGGCAAAGACAAACGACATTAGTTATTAAAGCTATTATGTTTTTTTAAAAAGTTTTAAAGTCTTATTTCCATAAACAACACTTGAATAAGAATTCAAATTTACAGGAGGGCTAATAATGTTGTCTTTAACTGTATGTCCATCAATAAAATAAGCTACAGTGGTATTAGAACACTTAAAAAGTGGTTTAGAAAGCAAGTACAGAGTTTACCCGTAAACTTGACTAGAATTCCCTTTAAACATCCATTTGAGCTCAAGAAAAGTTTCGAGATGAAGCCTCATTTTTATTAAACATCATTTATTTCCAGACGCTAAACGGGAGCCGCTCCACAAGATGGCGGTACGCTTCAAGCTGACCCGAAAGCTCCCACATTTGGCTGTGACGTAATTCTCTCCGCTTCAGTATGGCAGACAGGCCCTTATCCATAGCCCTTATCTAGGAGACTCTGTAAATAAACGTATTTCTGTGATTTATTCATTTATAACAGTGGTGTGTTTGTGTGTGTATCCAGAGTTTAAAGCCCGCTAGGTGTTTCGGAGATCCTCTGATGGGCCTGCCGCTGGGATCGGCTAATCTGGGGTCAGTACTGCGTGTTCCTGCTGATGTGGACCGTGTTTGGCTGGAGCTTTAGCACACTTTATCTGTTTACGAAACTACTGAGCTCATGGTTATGACAAGTCTGTATTATTGATGACAGAAGAGTGAAGTCAGGCCGTTTTATTCGACGAATTGGTTTGTCAAACGCTGAATTTGTGTTTGTTATACGGTAGGTGATTTTCAGGACTAGTGTTGTTTATGAAAACACAGTAAGAGGATGTAAATATTGTTTTCATTGTTAACTATTATCGGTTTCGATGGTTCTGTGTGAAAACGAAATTACATGTTAGTTGCTTCCGCTTAGTTTTGGATTTTCGTGTCTTTTAGTGAACCCACTTTTGTAGTTTAACAGCTGTAGTCGTTAGTATCGTAGTCGTTAGTATCGTAGTCGTTAGTATCGTAGTCGTTAGTATCGTAGTCGTTAGTCGTTTTGCATACTTTGTCAGACTGTTATTAAAAAGCGATGTAATTTTGGTGTTATCTTACTTTCTTTAACACGTCGCTTGTCTGTTTAGTCATCACGTAACGTAAATAGCTGGGATTATGACAATCTAGAACTTGAGTTACCTTCTGACCGACTGTCTTTATCAGTTTTCATGAATCAGCAGGGTTTTCTAGCATCAAAAAAAGTGTTAGACGACTTTTCCCTGTACATTAGAATAGTTTATTTTTATCTTAGAAAAAATAATGTCCATCTTATATCTTTTTACCATCATTTACAGAAGACAACGTTTAAAATGCCATTCAGTTAACACTAGTTTATATGCGACCCTGGACGCTGAGATAAAGTTGGTTTTATATTTGCACATTCAGACTTCCTACATAATAATATAATTTCAGAAAAATGTTATTTGCAAATTCTAAATAGGGAAATCATATTAGCTGCCAGTGACTATCAAAGTACAACATTGTTTACAATCCATTAAATAGTGCTGATGTTATTTTGAAGTTATACTTAAATGCAATTTCACACGCAATATTCAAAGTAGCGTGGGTAAACAATATAGGGAGCCTTAAAATCAGGGGTGCCCAAACTTTTTCTTATGAAGGGCCAAAAACCAAACTTGATTGAGGCTAGTGGGCCGAAGGTAAATATAGTTGCCATGGGTAGTTTCCTAATTTATTTAATAATATTTAAAAATAACTAGAAAACATTGCTTTATATTAACTAATACAGTATAATTTGTTTTACGTTTTATAATGAACTTATTACAGTAAAAACAGTCTCATTTACAACAGAATGGAGTTGCACTAGTTTTTGCCTTGATTTGCTCTCCGATGTCTTCTGCATAGCGTATTTGTCGAGTCACAGCATTTACATTTTAAAAAGTCTGATTCATTTACAACATTTAATTGAAACATTTAATTCAGTTTGCTTTTTTGTAGCTCAGCAATACCCCCCCCCCCCCCCCCCCATCCCATCAGATGGGATAGTGGGCCAAATGAAAGGTTACAATGGGCCAACTTTGGGCGTCTCTGCTTAAAATGAATGAATGAATATAAAACCACATAAAATACCACAAAACCTTAAGTATAAATCTTTTAAAATTGAGATTTATACATCACCTGGAAGATGAATAAATGAGGTTTACATTTGTTTACTTTTTTACGATATGACAATATTTGGTTGATGTACAACTTTATGAAAATGTGGAATCTCAGAGTTCAAAAAAGTCTTAATATTGAGAAAATCCAAATGAAGTGTTCGGAAGTGTAAGGAATGCACGTTACTGATCAAAAATTGTTTTGATATTTTTATAGTAGGAAATGTACAAAATATCTAGATGGACCCTGATCTTTACTCAATGGTTCTAATGATTTTTGGCATAAAATAAAAATCAATAATTTTGAAATGTACAATGTATTTTTGGCTATTTCCAAAAACAGACCCATGGAACAGAAGACCCATTTCTGGCCCAAGGTCACATATACCAAAATTTGATAGGCAAAAATCATTTGAGGACATTCTAATACCTTTTTAAGGTTGCAAAAATGATAATTACATGTCATTTTTGTCAACAAGAGATGTAAAAAATAATCAAACTTGTGATGTTATGATCCATATATTGTTTTAAATAATTCAATTAGTACAGGTCATAACAAGTATGTTGTTGTTTTACAATAATATATCTTTTAAGCTTCCAATTCATTTTTACAAAAGTGAATTAAAATGTTAAAATATACACTATTTAATGTGCTCTCTATGCATAGAAAATCACTTTTGCATAAATTAATTAATTTCATGCAGACACACAAACTATTTGTCGTTATTCCTTACATGACATTCATCCTCGTTATGTTTTTTAATCCGTTTTTTATTTCTTTTCCAGAAACTTTGGATGTTTTGCTGCTTTAAGGAAAAGAAACTCTGAGCGACAATGAACCACTAGTGAACATCAGTCGTGTTGTTTTGTAAGCGCATGTGCACTGGAGTGATGGAGAGTGACTGCAGGATCCCCATGTCATGTCTGAGACCCCGGATTCTGGCCCTGCACGCTTTATTCTGGGGCTTAGTGTCTCTTAGGTGAGAAAAATAAAATACTCATAAGTAATTCTATTGTACTGAAACACGACACTCACTCACGGTCATTTACTCAAAGAAGTTTTCCCCAAAATGTCAATATTGCAACAGAAACAAAAGTGTTAAACATACAGTTGAAGTCAAAATGTTTAGCCCTCCTGTGAATTTTTATTATTATTATTTTTTAAATGTTTTCCAAATGATGTTTAACAGAGCAAGGAATATTTCATATAATATTTTTTTCTTCTGGAGAAGGTCTTATTAGTTTTATTTCGGCTAGAATAAAAGCAGTTTTCAATTTTTTTCAAACCATTTTTGAGGTCAATATTATTAGCCCCCTTAAGCAATATTTTTTTTCCGATTGTCTACAGAACAAACCATCGTTATACAATGATTTGCCTAATTACCCCAACTTGTCTAGTTAACCTAATTAACCTAGTTAAGCCTTTAAGCTGAATACTAGTATCTTGAAAAATATCTGGTAAAATATTATTTACTGTCATCATGGCAAAGATAAAAGAAATCAGTTATTAGAAATGAGTTATTAAAACTATTATGTTTAGAAATGTGTTGAAAAAGTCTTCTTTCCATTAAACAGAAATTGTAGAAAAAATATACAGGAGGGCTAATAATTCTGGCTTCCACTGTATACTTTTTGAATGCCCTATTTTTAATGTTAGCAGACAACGATATTTATCTGGAGAGTCTTTAAAGGACATATTTTTAAATGTGACTCCTTTTAAAAATGGTGCAATTTTTATTAAAACTAAACAGATTTTAGATTTTTAGCTTATGTATTATTTATTGCTGTAGATGTCTTTTTGTTGTTATAATTAGTTTATTATTATAGAAAAGCGATATTTATACAGTGTTGTAGATTTGATCTGGTTATGCCATGAAGTAGCTAGATATATCAATATTGCGATGAATTCAACATTTTCTTGCTCTCTCTCTGTCTGTTTCTCTCGTAATAAAAACAAAAACAAAAGCTTTGATTGTGATTATTCATTCCATGTTCATATTTTTTTACTCTAGAGTATTCGGAGCAGCTCTTCTTAGCGATGAGAAGACAGCAGGTACGAAAAACATCACAGACTCTAGACTAATAGAGTGGATCAAGTTCATGTGATGATAATCCTTGTGTTTGTCCTCCAGTTGCAGTGACAAAGGCGATGACAGCACCATGTTGGCAGCTGGAGGAGTTTGTGGTGGCTAAAGAGTGCAGAGTATGCGAGGGTTTGCAATTGGTAAGATTCTTTGATTGAGTGTAAATGTATGTTGATTATTGCTGCGTTCTAATTTGCATATTTGTACTACATGCTTTTTGTGAAGAGGAAGGACATACTTTTGAGTGCAACAGAAAAGTATACAAGCTTTGGTTCATACTTCTCGCTCATTAAGGGACTGTTTTGTTGCTTAGTTACATGACCTGTCAATCATCTTGTCACATCATCAACATTTCTTTCATATTTAACTCTTTGAAAGATTTTTAAATGTGGAAACATTAACAATTATGGAGCTTCTATGAAAAGGATTTTGTTTTAGATATGTTTTTTTATATAGTTATTGATGTCATTTTAGATCAGACCTGGGCATTTTACGGCCCGCGGGCCACATGCGGCCCATTGGACTTCTTTGATCGGCCCGCGTGAAGTATTTATTTATTTTAAATTCAACTGCAAACAGGGCCTTGCAATGCGCAGGTCTGATATTGCAAGTCAACAAAAGGGGACTTTCAGCTATAGTGTCTTTTGCGTGCTCAGTTTCGTTATTTTAAATGGAGACGCGTGGGTTCAGTGCGCAAATAGGAAGGGATGCACATGTGTTATGTCACACTCACGTTTTCCAGGTGCCGCGAATTGAAAAAATCTAAACATTTCAAAGTGCTGCGAGCGAACCACAAGTCATGTGACAGGAACCAACCAGGCAGCTTTGCACTTTGTATGGAATTACACAGTAATAAAGGTAGACTAATTACCTCACATTAACAATTTAACAAATCCAGATACAGATCCTCTCTCAGCGATGATCATTACATCACATATCCACCTCACATTCAACCTGACTTCAGTGCATTTGTTCAGCCCAACACAGGCTAGAATTCTCTCACTGAACATAAAGAATATAAATGAAGGAATAAATAAATAAATAAAAATGAACTAAGGTGAAGCAATCAAACAAACAACCCTGTGGCATTTATATGAAGTTGATATTGTGATGCTGGTCTTTAAAATACTTTGTGTGTAAAATAGATTATTTTTTTAAACTTTAGAGTTTTTATGAATGTTTATTGAATAGTTTCACAGAACGTGTTTGTTTTTTTTGAAAACAAATGAACTGTATTGGTCTGGTCCTCTAAACCCGCCCCAGAGTCTAATGTGGTCCCTTGGAAATATTTATTGCCCACCCCTGTCTTAGATTTATAAATCTGTTATAGAAATGTGTTATTTTTAAACTGTATTTAAATTTGTTCTGTTTTGCCATGTAATAGCCATTGAAGCTAATATGGCAATGAACTCTAAACTGTCTCTCTCATTTCTCACTTTCAAATTTAATTTCCAACCGTATTAGAGATGCAGCAGCAGGTTAATCTCCTGTTTGCATAACTGTTCATTCCAAATGCGTCTTCATAAAAGTTGGCATTGTTGCAGATGAAATATAACAGAAATAAATATTTTCCTTTTAGGTTAGACTCTCCAGTTAACCATGTTGTTTTTTTGTAAGTCTAATGGAATTCACATCCAACATGCAATGTATTGTGGGAAATATTAGTCGAGTTTCTACCAGAAATAGTAGACCATCTGGGTAACTTTGGAATGCTCATTTCAACATGCTATGATTTGGGACACGCTTTGTATTTTCGAATACTTTTTAAGATTCGTAGTATGCAAATTGAGATGCAGCACATGTCTACATGCAAATGCTTTGAGATGCTGCCAGGTGATTGGCTTGTTAAATGATAATAACCACATTCTAATTTAACATGTTTAAATGTAATTTATCCCTTTGTGTATATATATGCATGCATTTTCTTTTATTTTGCTTGCCTTGTAAGCCCTTTGTAATCTTCACAGAAAACGATACCAGCCTGCAGCCAAACTGGATTTATAGAAAAGATCAACTGCACAAAGTCAAACAGAGATGAATACAAAAGGTCAGTGACTCTCCATCTAAAATGTGTGTCTTGCTCTGTTTGACTAACAAAGCCCAGCTCTGAAGCCATATACTTATAGGCAAACCTATAAAAAAAATCCCATTGGCTTTCACGGTAGCTAGCTAAAATGTAATGCTTTTATACAGTTATACAGTTTTGATCTTTAATTTTTGTACTTAATTCAGTTTGAATCACTCAGTTTTGTTAGTGGAATGGGATGAATGTATAAACAACAAATTGTACGAAGTAAATCCCTTTGCAAATGAAAGAAATAATTATAATTTTGAAAATGATCAGGTAGTACGTACGAAATATAGAATTGGCCACTCAAGACTTAAACATGTATATTTATGGAAAGGGTTAAAAAAAAAAGCCTATTTGTGACTTGTGTAAGAATATTTTGATGATAAAACATATTTTAATCAAATTTATATTTTTAAATGATATTAGAGAACAA
Organism: Danio jaintianensis; assembly: GCA_903798115.1. Taxonomy (NCBI): domain Eukaryota; kingdom Metazoa; phylum Chordata; class Actinopteri; order Cypriniformes; family Danionidae; genus Danio; species Danio jaintianensis. Next base: position 10,001 of record CAIGQV010016587.1, read on the forward strand.
TTTTATTCAGGAAATGTTTTAAAAAGATGGAGGAGTTTTAGAGTATCGCTGATCAAATTGAAACAACTTTTCTATCAGTGTTGTTAGTATTTGTATATATTTTTGTACAATTAATTATTAAAAAAAACAGTTATGGTTGTAAATTATATATGGAATATTTACTACAAGTGTTGCCATGAGTATAGCCAATGCTGCTGATATGGCATTAAAAACTTAAATGTAAATCTCTCAATTTTGTTGAGTCAATATGTTGGAATTATGACTTTTCCACACTTCTGAGTAAAAGCTCAGCTTAAAATGGGAGGATAAATTAAGAAAAGATACGACTTTTTCTTGCAATTCCAAGTTAATATGTCACCATTCTGATTGCCTTTTCACAATTCAGCTTCTGTAGTTTGCCATTAATTTGCCCACGTTATTTTTTTTGCTTGTTTTTTTGTTGTTGTCAGGGATGGAAACACTTTAAGCAAATAGGTTCCCCCATATAAATTCAACTTGCAGTTTAGTGCATATACAGTTGAAGTCAAAATGATTTGCCCTCCTGTGAATTAATTTGTTTTCTTTTTTAAATATTTCCCAAATAATGTTTTAACAAAGCAGGGAATTTTTCACAGTATTTCCTATAATATTTTTTTCTTCTGGAGAAAGTCTTATTTGTTTTATTTCGGCTACAATAAAAGCAGTTTTAATTTTTTTTAAATATATATTAATATTATTAGCCCCCTTAAGCAATATATATTTTTTTATTGTTTACAGAACAAACCACTTTTATACAATGATTTGCTTAATTACCCTAACTTGCCTAATTAACCTAGTTAAGCCTTTAAATGTCACTTTAAGCTGAATATTAGTATCTTGAAAATATCTAGTAAAAATTATGTACTGTCATCATGGCAAAGATAAAAGAAATTAGTTATTAAAACTATTATGTTTAGAAATGTGTTGGGAAAAAAAAATCTTCTTTTCAATAAACAGAAATTGGGGAAAAATAAACAGGGAGGCTAATAATTCAAGAGGGCTAATAATTCTGACTTCATCTGTATGGTAAATGTTACAGTACTTGCAATAATCTCATCCTACCTAGAAATAAACTAAATGCTAAGTTAATTCTCTTTCTCTCTGATTTCCATCTAGCTGTCGCTCAACCAAAATGGAGGAGCATCTGTTTTGGAAATTCGAAGGCACGATGCTGGCTCTCACTGTTGTCTTTGCAATAATAGTGGTGATCAGGCAACGCTCGCTTGACCGCCAAGCCTCAGACAAGGTCCGGAGACAGATAGAATCTATTTAGTAGACCGAACGGACAGTACTAAACGTTAAGGGGCTTCGGGGCCTGGTGTTATAGACTCTCAGCAAAGGGCATAACCCAACAGCCCACGGAGACTTCCAGACTTTATCTGACTGGACGCACAAAGACTCTGAACAGACGTGCTCTCATTTCCTAGACTGACGTTAATCGTGGATGCTGCTCTGTGCAGGATTTAACTTTAACTTCTCCAGTGGAATAGATGTTAATATCCATTTTGAATCGGAAAATATTATGCAAGATTGGAGTCCTGTCTCTATTTTGTTGAAGCTCTGCATATACCCGTTCTTACAAATGCTGTGAAGGTGGTGTGTGTGTAGAACGAATATGAGAGCGTGTGTTGCATGTTTTAAATAATCCCTAAAGCACATCAAGTAATTTCTTAAACTAAGAATGAACTCTACGGTCATTTTTGTTCTGTTAATATGGGTTTATGTTATACAGGGTGAGTTATTTTTTTGGCTCTGTTCATTTTGGAAAGTGCTACAGATCATGTCTTTTTCCTGACTTTCTCTAAACTGACGCACTCATCCATCCATTAACATTGACCCGTTTCTTCCTGGAGCCTTAAAAGTCATTTGAATAACCGTGAATGTGCAGGTGTCGTTTCTTAAAATCCTTTATTTTCAGTATATATTTTAAAGTGTTTCTTCTTTAGAAACTTCTAGATCCCCTTTGTTAGGTTTTTTTGGTCATAGTGTTACTAGGTCTTTGCCCTCCTGAGTGAAAAAGAGATTTTTATATGAAAAGTATGTGAAGAAATGGCTTGGTTCGTAATCTATACCAGCTCTGTAAACACATCTGACTGATATATGCAAGACTGCATTGTACTGTATATTGAAGCAGCTTGAGTTTGTTGATTCCCAAACCTTTCATTTTAAAGCACTTCACAGGCATTGCATCTAGTTCTATGGTTAAATCTCAATGAACACAAGATTATCTGCCATCATCTGCAGAAAGACTACTGGTTTTGGGTATAGAAGTACATTTTTATTTACAATAATGATTGGTTTGACAAAATGATACATGTATGTTAAGGCTAATTGGTGGTTATTTAAACTGCACATTTTATGAAAGAAACCATGTGAATTTGGTCCTTGTCCTGTAGTCAACTTTTCTGATCTACCTAAAATGTAAACAGTGTATTTTTATGAAAGATGTGTGACAATTCCTGTCCTCTGGTGATAAACTGAGGAATAAATAGGAAAAGGAATTTTCTGTAGTCACATGATTGTTTCATGAATGACTTTTATGCATTTTGTGATTTCATTTAAAAAGAGAGAGAGAGAAAAAGGGTGAGGTCACAATGTCCATAAAAAGAAATGAGTGCACTTTGATCGTTTTGGGCAGGAGCAGATGTGGCCGTGCTGAGAATATTTCCTCACAGAACAGAACTTTTCAGTGTTGCACTGTGGAGAGAAAGAAAAGGACAAATGGTAAGAAATACTTCATTCTCAAATGCAGTTTGGGTTTGTTCTGTTCTGCACAATGACTTAAAGCTAGAGTTTCCAGACTTGGCATGAACAAACTTTTGGATGGATTTGTATAATCTGATTTACATTAATAATACATGATGGCAAGCATAATACGAATGTGTCACAAGTAACCAAAAAACATTGTAATTTCAAGATAAAGCCTGGTTTAAAGGGATAGTTCACCCAAAAATAAAAACACTATTTTCTCTCCCTCAATTGGTTTACGAGTTCCTTTAGGTTTCTTTCTTCTGTTAAGAATATATTTTGAAGAAAGCTGAAAGCCTGTAAAACTTCCATTGTAGTACAAACAAATATGGAAGTCAGTAGTTACAGGTCTTCAGAATATATTTAGTGTTTAACAAAATAAAATAAAGGTTGAAAGCAAGTGAATGGTGATAGAATTTAAATTTTTGGGTGAACTGTCCCATCTTTCAGAATTTACAAGATAGCAGTGTTTGACACGATATACTGAATTAAAATAAGCAAACGTGAAATAGCCTACCAGAATTGTTATCCTCCTCCTCTTTAGACGTCTACAAACACCTGGCAAACGGTTGAACTTTTTCTTCAAAATAGGTACGACTTGTCTCTTAAGGTTGTCTTTAAAATTTGGCATATCTCTTGTCTGAAATAAACAGCACATTTTACGATTATCGAACGATCTGCAGTCTGAAGTGCGCACGCGCGATTTTTCAACTCACCGCTTCTGTCGGGTCGTCGATAAACAATCCAGTTGGATGGTAATCCGGCGGTCTTGATTCGATGCCACTGGCTTTAAAGTAAATATATACAGCACAGTGGAGCACTACGACAAGTATTGATAAATTTGACATTATATTTACAAACTAGTCGCGTGTAGTAGGCTAGCGCTTGCTCTAGTTGTGAGTCTGGTACGAGTTTTGCCCTGAAGTCTCATTGGGTTTATTGGTTCAGACATTCTACGTCACAGGAGATTGTTGATCATCCCTGATGAAATCGGTTTGATGAGATTTTCCAGGATTAATCGCGGCCATTCTACGGCTAGATTTCTCTTTATACGACTCATCCGTCCCTTTATGACGTTTATTGAGTTGTATTTATAATGATGTCAAACCTGTTGACAAATCTTGCAGTATAGGCTAATCCTCTTTGTTTAAAGAGGATTTAAAAGACAGAGGGGGTTGCTCTGCTAGTCGGGATGTAACTTCACTTTTCGACCTGTATCTCGTTGTCATGTTTGTTTTCTTAAATTAAGAAAGAATATAAATGTGTGACAGTTTAATATAAAAAAGTTGCTGAAAAATGCTACATTTGCTAAATTCACCTCACCCCACTTCCGGTCTCATTCATTTTCATCTATTTTAATTGTGCAAAAACAGACCATTATGCTGATTGACACTTTTTCATGTTATATTTTAATTAATTTTTGTAATCATAAACACATTCCTTCAGTAAATGCTAGGCTAGCATTGAATTAAAAGACATTTGCAGAAAATAGTTTACTTCCACATTGAAAATAAGGTGACAAAGTTGAATTTACGCCATACAAGTTTCCGCCTTGTTAAAGTTTTCACATTTGGTAGAAATAGTACAACTCACTACGGTTTACAGTAAATGGGAACTTTGTATGACCTATGTAATGCAATCTGGCAATTTAGCCATAGAATTCAACATCAGACGATCACAAATGTAAAATGTTGGCATCTCGATTATGGTAATTATGACATGGCGTGAACATTTATAAAGTCAATGTAACTGTTCTGCTTGGGCGTTTTCAATAAACAGTAAATCAACAAAAATGTGAGGGTATTAAATATTTTCATGTCACAAATGTAATTAAACACTGCAGTAAAATTTTAAGTGATAGTTCACACCAAAATTACAATTGTCAACATTTATCATATAGGCTACTCAAATTGTACCAACCCTATAAGTTTCTTTCTTCAAATATCCACATTCTTCTAAATATATTGTATGTACAAAAGAAGAAACTAAGAAAGAAAACAGATTTTGAACCAATATCTTCTGTAAGTTTTAGTTTTTAAGAGAACTATACCTATAAAATAACTCTTAGTGCGTCATCTCAACCTAAACAAAAGTTACTGATGTCAAAAATTATTTCTACACTAAAAAAATACATAGTCCTATAGGATCATTAAGTCAACATATGTTTTATGTTAATCATAAACCGTTAATCATGGTTCTAACTTAACAAAAAAGAAGGTATAAAAGCTTAAGTCATTTAAGTTAAAGTGACTAATCAGGTTAATTTGATTTAACTTACAAATTTATGGCAACCATGAATTTTTACAGTGTAGAATCCAATGATTAATGATGATTCAGCTAATTAATCACCCTTTCGGCTTTCAGTCGATGGCTTGTTGATCATCGACCAATGCACATGCTGCTTTACAGGTTTTATTAAACACATTTAAATGATAAACTCACAGAAAACATAGACATACGTTTCAATTAGACGATATTCAGAATGAGTGAGCCTTATAAAGACATTTTATTAACTGAAAATAAACAGGTTTAATCATATACACAATAGTTCAGCAAGATACAAGAATACAACAGTGTCAGTAGTACGTCACCCATGAAAATTCACACAATAAACCGTTAACAAATGAGGTGTCAGTCTCAAGCGTTGCTGTCAAGAGTTTAGCCTGAGAGAGAAGATTCAAATTATTTCTGCCAGCTCCATCAGTAGCAGCGCAAGAAGAAAGTGTTGCAGGCGGTTCCTCGCATACAGTCACACAGGCGTCCGATGCGCGGTCCGTGTTTCATGGCACACCGCTCCCCTACATCACACTATCAGACATTGGACATCACATTTGTTTGTTTTTATAATCATGTTTTTAATTTTGAAGCATCTCTGAGTTGATATGGCAAGCCGTGTTGACATTTCATCCTGTGCTATTTCGTTAACTAACCTACTTGCACTCAAAGAATGGTGTTTGCTGTTTGTTCAAACTACTTATTTAAAATAAGCTGACCACAACACAATTCTTGAGTTTTTTTGCGACAACTTAATTGTTTTATGTTCAATCAACTTTAACTTAATCAAAGTTAAAGTCAATCAAAGTTAACTTAATTCCTTCATATTGTCCCAACACAAATTGGTTATGGAGCAGTTTTATTTTGTTAACTAACCTATATGTAGGCTACTTATATATATTGTAGTAGCACTTCTTTCGATTCACATTGTTGCCTTTGAGTTCTATGGAGATCTGTCATCTAGATACTGGTACAAACTATTGAGTTCTGATTAGTTTGTATGCTATTGCTAATAACATTTTATTTAGTAGTTATTCATTATGTAGCTAGTAGTTATTTGACAATAGAATTTGCAATTCTTTCTATTATCTGTTCGTATCAGACTTTGTATTTTCTCACAGCGATGTGTAGCGTTCAATAAAAAATATTAGTAAAATAAAAGGTGATTTAACAACTTTTTGTATCAAATAAATGTGCATATTAATTTTAGTACACTTATTAATGCACTGGGATTAATGTTCGTATACTGGGAGCTTATTACATACTCCATTTTTACTGAACTAACTTACACAGCTTATTATTTCAAATGACTAATTTGTTAATAAAGGATAATGCAGAGTTAATGTTTTAAATTCCAAATGTGTCTGATTAAGAGCCAGAGATCAAGGTGCCAGTTTATTTCCAAAGAAAATAGAAAAACAACAATGAACGAGGCACTGTATGATCAAATTTACAGTCATGCAACTGTTAATTAACAGATGTTTTATTTCTCAGAACTATCTATCTTTAAACAAGTAGAATAAGTACTACCTGTTGGAATAGTATAGCTAAAAATATATGTACAGCCTAGTATTAAATCATATAGTACTTTTTTATTTTAGGAATTAACGTTAAAACGGCTTGCCATACTTGTTGAACGTAATTTCTGGGAAAACTATAAACGTGAATTGTTTACCCTGGGGATGATGCTTGCTTTTTTCTCCAGAGATATCCGATTATCCTGATCTCCATCCAGAAGTTCATCGAGTGCCTCAGCCTGGACACAAACGGTGAGAAGAAGCGTTCATTCAGAAGACACAAACGGTCTTATATTTATCTAGTAAACATGCACGCATCAGCGGTTCTTTGTGGTAATTAAGTCGTTATTTGGGTCGTAATTATAGGGGAACCAATTTAACTTCTATATAGCACTAGTATTGGTTGTTTATTTGTTCAAATTGGTCTGGTTATACAGCAACATCTTTAGTTGCACTTAAAATGGTTCCCACGAGCCAATATGCTATTTAGCACCTTTTTTTGTAGTAGACTACGAGCCGTAGACCACTTCTACACGGAATATAAAATGTAATTGCGAAAAGTATATCTTACAATTGTTGCTTTTACCTTAATTGCAAGTTAATATCTCCAATTATCAACTATAATAACTAGGGGCAACAGTTACAATTGCAAGTTATGAGCGCTAAAACGTGAGAGAGAAACTCCGAATCCTGTATTCCCCCCTCAAGTCGCATTTCTGTCACAATCTCTAAATTGTGAAGGGATAAAATGTCAAGAATTGCAAAGAAAAAGTCGCAATTACATTTTTTACATTTAAATGTTTATTTTAAATCCTGCACCGGACTATTTGCACACAATTAAGCAGTGGCCAACAGGTTGATCATGCATCATACATAAACGTGATTTGTTTGTGTGTGTGTGTGTGTGTGTGTGTGTGTGTGTGTGTGTGTGTGTGTATTTGAGTTGTAGTTGCACCTGCTGCGTAAAAAAACAACATGTTCCAGAATAGTTGGTGGTTCATTCCGCTGTGGCGACCCCTGATAAATAAGGCACTAAGCCGAAGAAAAATGAATGAATGAGTTGTAGTTATTATATAATGTTATTTCTCTCACCAGGTCTCTCTTGATGAACTGCTCGTCCTGCTCGCTCAGTCGGCTGTCCTGCATCTGAATCTGCGCCCTGCAGACGCTCAGCAGCGACAGGAACACGCTCAGGTAAACCGCGGCTCGGACGCTCTCCATGGTGCTGAATGCTTTGGTGTCAGTAAGTTCAAACGGAAGCTTTAAAGTAAAAAGTCTGCTGTCTACTATTTCTAAGCGTTTCCCAGCTCTTGTGCTCTTGCTGCCGCTTGCTATTGCTTCGCTGGGTTGTTCGGAAACTTTCCCTATTTATACGATGTCCTGCTACCTGATGTATTCACGCGACGTCACCACATCCGTATTCAGTAGGCGATTTTTTTTTTTTTTTTAGCTTGGAGTCACTTTGAATCAGAGACGATATCGCATTGACATAATCGGTGTAATCTAAATCCAGGCATTCGTAAAGAAAAAATGAGTTGAACTTTGTTTTGGAGTGCATTTTTTTTGCATATTATGTCCTATTAAATTATGAATGGAGCACACCAACAAGTTAATTTAAAGATTCGTGATCATTTTACTATGATCTTCTTAGGATCCTTAAAGGGATGGTTCACCCAAAAATGAAAATTCTGTCATCATTTACTCACCTTTGACTTGCTTCAAACTAATCAGATTTTGTTGTTGTTGTGCATGTTAAATGTAGATGTAGCCTACTACTGAACTGAAGAATCCTGGAAACCTGTAACCATTGACTTTGTTCTTGCTGCTGTGGAAGTCAGTGGCTATGTTTCTGATATTCTACAAAATTTCTTTTTTTGTGTTCATCCCAACAAAGAAACTCTAATTAGTTTGGATCAAGTAAAGGGTGAGTAAATGATAACAGAGTTTATATTTTTGGATGAACTATCCCTTTAAAGGCAGCACGGTGGCTCAGGGGTTAGCACTGTTGCCTCACAGCAAGAAGGTCGCTGGTTCGAGTCCCGGCTGGGTCAGTTGGCATTCCTGTGTGGAGTTTGCATGTTCTCCCCGTGTTCGAGTGCGTTTCCTCCGGGTGCTCCGGTTTCCCCCACAGTCCAAAGACATGTGGTACAGGTGAATTGAATAAACTAAATTGGCTGTAGTGTATGAGTGTGAATGAGTGTGTATGGATGTTTCCCAGTGATCGGGTTGCAGCTGGAAGGGCATCCGCTGCGTAAAACATATGCTGGATAAGTTGGTGGTTCATTCCGCTGTGGCGACCCCAGATTAATAAAGGGACTAAGCCGAAAAGAAAATGAATGAATGAATGAATGTATGAGTGTGTGTGAATGTGAGAGTGTGTGGGTGTTTCCCAGTACTGGGTTGCGGCTGGAAGGGCATCCGCTACGTAAAACATATGCCGGAATAGTTGGCAGTTCATTCCGCTGTGTCGACCCCTGATAAATAAGGGACTAAGCCGAAGGAAAATTAATGAATGAATGATCCCTTTAAAGTGAGAGTTCACCCAAAAATGAATTCTGTCATCATTTACACAAATTCTGTCAAATTACACCTTTAACTCAATGGTTGGGTTTGTCCACTATAAATAGTGATTAGTTACTTTAAACAAAAAAATGAATAAACCTGTTGCTTTTCTTTAAAAGTAAGTAAACCTGTTTTAACTTTGAACTATTAAGTTGACTTAATTTTTATGATTATTCTCATAGTCCATTTATGTACTTCATTAAAGTAAATTCAGCTTATCATTTTAAAAGCAATGGGTTTACTCCCTTTAAATAAAGGGAACAGTCTAAAAAATGTAATGTTGGGTTCATTTTTTTTCAATTACATTTAGATGACACTTTTTAACCCAATGGTTGTGTTTGTCCATATTTTGCCATATTTGATTAAAACAACCCAACATTTTTTAGTGTATAGGGGTCCAAAACAACCCAAACACAAAACGTATTTAAAAAATAAATAAAATTGGTGTTTTCCCTTAAAATTATTTGTAAAAAACTAAAAACTATCCATTTTGTGAAATTTGCTGAAGGTTAAACAAAAGGTCTAAAAGCTTTCTGCAAAAAGTCAATGAAATAAAAAGCTACATATTTCTGCTGTGAAGTAATTACAGCAAAGCCTTTATTCAACATCACAAGCGTAAATAATGAAATACCATGTGTCAAACACAACTTCCACAATACACCTTACATTTCATCTCAATTATTTCTTAAATTGTTTGTGTAATTCTTTCGTCAGTTCCTTATTTTAAACACATTTTAAACTAATTACCTGCCAAAAAGGAGATAAAGCATCAAGCACTCCTAATAACTGCATTCAAACAGAAATACGGTGCAAGAACCACAGGTCATTGCTAATCACACACTTCATTTCCTATAGTTATAAATATTCTATCTTTCTTCATTATTTGACTCTGGGCATTTTCCTATAATGTCTTGAGCGGAGTGTGACAGCATGAAGACGGCTTCTCCACAATGTCCTCTTTTTTTTCTGAGGACGTGTGGTCAGATGTCTGACATTTTCACTAGCTCACCGTGTCTCATTTCTCTCCTCAGGAGGAGACGTTGGGCTTCTCGACAGCTCGTAATTAAAGCTCTGCTCTTCTGAAGAGACCAGCCGCTGAAGTGAAGGTATGAATGTATTCATTTAAGTGTGAACACATGAGTGGCTCATTCATAGCAGATCTTCATCTATAGCTCTTTTCCATGTGTAGCTCATCTTCACTTCAGGTGCTCTTGGTTATCAGTTCTGTCACATAAGGCTGGTTTCATCTTTAACTCATTTTTAATATACAGAAATAAGGTCATTTGTGACCATCTGAAACATCTGAATCTGAAATGGGATGATGTTGGAATATTATTTTATCCATATTTTGACATTTTATTTTTGCAAAAAAAATTGAAGTAGACTTGATTTAATGTGCTTTCTATGTACATCAAATTATTTTTGCAAGTTTAAATTGATGCCAAAATCAAGTTGGAACCATTTATATAATATTTAATCAGTTAAATCTAATAATTTGCTTATTTGGTGATCAAGAAAGATGATAAAACAATTTTTTTCTTTAAAAAAAGTTTGGTGTAGAAAAATTTTTTACTCTGAAATTGCTAGATGGCACGGTGGCTCAGTGGTTAGCACTGTCGCCTCACAGCAAGAAGGTCGCTGGTTCGAGTCCCGGCTGGGCCAGTTGGCATTTCTGTGTGGAGTTTGCATGTTTTCCTTGTGTAGGCATGGGTTTTCTCCGGGTGCTCCGGTTTCCCCCACAGTCCAAATACATGCGCTATAGGTGAATTGAATAAACTTAATTGCCCGTAGTGTATGAGTGAGTGTGTGTGAATGAGTGTGTATGGGTTTTTCCCAGTTCTGGTTTGCAGCTGGAAGGGCATCCGCAGCGTAAAACATATGCCGGAATAGTTGGCAGTTCATTCCGCTGTGGCAAACACTGAAATAGAGACTAAGCCAAAGGAAAATGAATGAATGAAAATTGCTAGTAAATTTGTGAGTATTGGGTTTATAAGTGTATTTTTGTTTTTAAGTAAGATTTATAAAGCATCTGAAATGGGACGATGTTGGACTATTATTTTATTCGCATTTTGAAATTTTATTTCTGCCAAAACATTACAGTAGACATTATTTAATATGCTTTCTATGCACATCAAATAACTTTTGCAAGTTTAATTTGATGCCAAAACCAAGTTTGAATCATTTGTGTAATGGTTTATATGGTGTTGAGACCAAGTACCAGAAAATCAAGATAAAACATATTTTTCTTTGTATAAAAAAATTAGAATAGAAATTAATAGAATTTTTTTTTACTCTGAAATTATTAGTAAATTTCAATGAGTGAGTGAGTTTTGGGTTTATGAGTGTATTTTGTTTTTAAATAAGATTTACAAAGCATCTGAAATGGGATGATGTTGGAATATTATTTAATCCATATTTTGACATTTTATTTCTGCAAAAAATCAAAAGTAGACTTGCCTTTCTCTGTACATCAAATAACTTTTACTAGTTTAATTTGATGTCTAAACCAAGTTTTATTATTTTTTAAATATTTAATACATTAAATCCATTAATTTGCTAATTTGGTGTTTCAGAAAGATAATAAAACTGAGTGAGACCAAGTACCAGAAAATCAAGATTAAACTTATTTTTTCTTTGTATTAAAAAAACAAAAAGTGTTGAAACAATTTTTACTCTGAAATTGCTAGTAAATTTCAGTGAGTGAGTATTGGTTTTATAAGTGTATTTTGTTTTTAAATAAGATTTGCAAAGCATCTGAAATGAGATGATGTTGGAATATTATTTCATCCATATTTTGACATTTTATTTCTGCAAAAAAATTACAGTAGACTTGATTTAATGTGCTTTCTATGTACATCAGATACCTTTTACAAGTTTATATTGATGCATAAAACCAAGTTTGAACCATTTATATAATATTTAATCCATTAAATCCATTAAATTGCTAAGACAAGTACCAGAAAACAAGATTTTTTCAAAACTAATTTTTTCTTTGTATAAAACAAAAAAAGATTAGTGTAGAAACAAATTTTACTCTGAAATTGCTAGTAAATTTCAGTGAGTGAGTATTGGTTTTATAAGTGTATTTTTGTTTTTAAATAAGAATTATAAAGCATCTGAAATAGGATGATGATTTTGACCCAAAAAATGGAAGTAGTCTTGTTTTAATAAGTCTAATAGTTCAGGAAACGAATAATTCTTACTTCAACTGTATATATATACAGTTGCAATCAGAATTATTAAAGCCTCTGAATTATTAGCCCCCCTGTATATTTTTTCCCCAATTTCTATTTAACGGAGAGAAGATTTTTTCAACACATTTCTAAACATAATAGTTTTAATAACTCATTTCTAATGACTGATTTATTTTATCTTTGCCATGATGACAGTACAGAATATTTTACTAGATATTTTTCAAGACACTTCTATACAGCTTAAAGTGACATTTAAAGGCTTAACTAGGTTAATTAGGTTAACTAGGCAGGATAGGGTAATTAGGCAAGTGATTGTATAACGATGGTTTGTTCTGTAGACTATCGAAAAAAACTATTGCTTAAAGGGGCTAATAATTTTGACCTTAAAATGGTTTTTAAAAAATTAAAAACTGCTTTTATTCTAGCCGAAATAAAACAAATAAGACTTACTCCAGAAGAAAAAATATTATCCTTATATATATAATATAAATTTCCTTGCTCTGTTAAACATAATTTGGGAAATATAAAAAAACAAAAAAAAAACTTCAAAGGGGTTTAATAATTCTGATTGCAACTGTAATTTTTTAAATATATTTTTAGGTGTTTTTTATTAATATTGCAGCCAATTTAAAGAAATAAGACCTTCTCCAGAGGAAAAATGTAATAGGAAATGCTGTGAAAAAATCTCCTTGCTTTGTTAAACAGCACTTGGGAAATATTTGAAAAAGAATTTATTTCACAAAGTCTAATAATAATTTATACACACTAATAATTTTGTCTTCAACTGTATTTTAAATATAGATTCTTCAATGCCATGTGTGTGTGTGTGTGTGTGTGTGTGTGTGTGTGTGTGTGTGTGTG
>CAIGQV010016592.1:5000-15891 GCA_903798115.1 Danio jaintianensis
GTTTTAATACTGTTAAACTATTGTATTTCAGCTATAAATAACAATTGAAACAAGAAAATGTAAATAATATACATACATACATACATATATACATATATATATATATATATATATATATATATATATATATATATATATATATATATATATATATATATATATATATATATACACACACGCACACACACATAAACCATCACTTTACACATATGCACAATCATGTATATAAAAAAGAAAATCAAACACGGAGAGTCTAAAAACCCTTGTGTATTAGGAACTACTTTCTTCCGCACATTCATTCACATCTGCAGCTGACGTCAGAGCAGCAGAAGCCGTTACAGATTCACCAACGTCACTTTAGAGGTAGTGTTTGAATGATTCTCTCATTCTCGACTAAAAAAGCCTCAAAAGTACTTTATGCTGCCCAACAGCAGTAATATTTGTCAAACTGTAGAGTGTCCTCAGCTTGTCGCCGTATGTGGGCGGAGTAATACACAAGGGTGAAGGGTGAAGAGGCGGGTCGAGTGCTGTTACTGGCAAAATATTGCACGGCTGTCAGCCAATCAGATTCAAGGACCAGACAGTACTGTTGTATAAATAAATATATAATAAATAATAAATAAATATACACTTCTCATATAATTACGAAGAAATGACACTTAATTAAATGTTAAATTAAGGAGAAAAAAATGAAATATAATTTTGCTGAAACACAATAAAAAAAAAAAAACTTATTTTATTTTATATTTTATAGCTCCCGTCCACAGCATGGAAAATATAACAACCTAAGCATCTCCTTTTTGTATTTCACAGAAAGAAATTCTTCTTTAGGGTGAGAAAATGATGATTTATGAGTGAGCCGTTGCTTTAAGAGAGCTGTGTTTCAGATCCAAGTAACCTGGGCTTGTGTGCTGAAATCACAGCTTAATATTATTCTGCCATTTGCATGAGCTCAGTTGGATGACGGTTTTCATATCAGTGTGGGAGAGGGAAAAAGCTCCAATATGACAGAATGAATTAGAGCTAGTGAGCATAATGAAGTCATACATCTGTCCAGAGTTCAACAGAACACATATAATGGATATTGAATTACTGGATTAAAGACACTTTCTTTCATATAAATTGCAAAGAGTAAATGTTGATTTTGCAACAGCCAGCCTGTTTTAAATATTTTACCATTCAATAGACTGTAAAATGTAAGGTTTAAATGCGAAAAAGGAGGTCATTCTAATAAAGGTAATTCAACGTTTACACCTAACATCATAGCATCAACAACAATAAAAGCAATTCTGAGTTACATCTACCTTTTTCTTAGCATTGTGACTGTATCTCTAAATTATAAGATAATATCTCAGAATTGTGAAATAAATTCAGAATTCTGACTTATTTCGTGCATTTTCCAGTTGATCTTGAACTTTTTTCGTATAATTGTAATTAGGGCTGCACGATATTGGAAAAATCTGACATTGTAATATTTAGTTTTTCTGCGATATATATTGCGATATGAATACGATTTCACCAGAAGGCTTTGATAGATATATTTAGAAAAAAAACTTTAATTTAGATACATTGGGGTGATTTTGTAGGGGTGTTAATGTTAAATGTACAAAAAATAATAAACAAATTGCAAGCAAGAATAATTACAATAGAGCAAAGACAAAAAGTAAAATAAACAGTGCTTTATGGTTTTCCGGAGAGTCAAACAGTATTCAGGTACAGAAACTGAATAATGAAATGTAAAATAACACTGTCCTCATTGTATTATTCATCACAAGTTACAAATGTTGTACACTTTTGTGCCCGAATGCTTTAAACTCTCTTGAAATGCCTTTAAAACACATGCAAATGATAAAGAAGTTTCACTCTGTTATGGTTATACTTTGCAGTGACTCCACAAATCTCATGTATTCTTAACTGTTGTGCTGATCAACTGTAATCCCGATTCAACATTGCATATCCTGCGATGTGATTATTGCGGACAAACACATTGCAATATCAATGCTAAAATTATATATATATATATATAGTGCAGCCCTAATTGTAATTATTTCATAATCTTTCATTAATATTTAGCAAGTTTGATTCCACACAGTCTGATTGAGAGCTCTTGATTGAGAGCTATACACACAACCTTTTCCACAATTCCCTTTTAGCTCACAATTCAGATATATATTTTTTTTAATGAGAATTGAACTTTGCATCTTACAATTTAGAATTTATATCCTGCAATTCTGACTTTCTCAGAATTCTGAGAAGTGAGAATTTCATGATATAAACTCAGAAATACATAAATGGTGCAATTCAACAAAAAAAGTCAAAATTGTAAGATATAAACTCAGAATGACAAGTAAAAAGTCACAAAAAGTCAAATTGCAATATTCATTCATTCATTTATGTATTTTCCTTCAGCTTAGTGCCTTTATTCATCAGGGGTCGCCACAGCAGAATGAACCGGCAACTTATCCAGCATATATTTTACACAGCGGATGCCCTTCCAGCCACAACCCAGTGGGAAACACCCATACACTCTCACATTCACACACATACACTACGGCCAATTTAGTTTATTCAATTCACCTATAGCGCATGTCTTTGGACTGTGGGGGAAACAGGAGCACCCGGAGGAAACCCACGCAAACACAGGGAGAACATGCAAACTCCACACAGAAATGCCAACTGGCCCAGCCAAGACTCGAACCAGCGACGTTCTTGCTGTGAGGCGACAGTGCTAACCAAATTGCAGAATTCTACATTTTTGTAGAATCTCAACCGTTCAACTGTTTTTACAGAATATCTGTCTGTTCTTACTTTCTCATAATTGCTAGAAATATGTTTTATTTTATTCGAATTTCTACAAAAAAGTTAGAATTGCAGTGTATAAAATCATTTCCATTTATTTAAACATTTAATCCACATTACAAAACCATTCAGTACAGCTTTTCACAACAAAATACAACTTCAGTTTTGCCACTTGCAAAATATACGCCATGTTTTTATAACTGAAATGCACAAGAAATTTATGAGTAAAATATTTCAGTTAATAAATTGCTATTTTTTTTCTATTATGAAAACTTGATTTTTCAACGACTATTCAAGCTCACAAAAAACACTGTTAATGTCAATTATACATAAGGCCTATGAAAGTATCCAGTATAAAATGCTATTCAAAAGCTTAAAAGATGCTTGTGAAATGTATCTCTTAGCAATCAAAGTGAAGCATAGCTGCATTTTTTCTGAAGGTCACAGATGACCGTGAGGGTTTGTTTAAGATGAAGATGTCATCTGGACTATTGTATTAAAAGATGTTCAGGATGCATTTCAACCACCTCAAATGAATCTCCGATGAACAAAATTTCAATACACAGCCACATGAGTGTGACACACATTTGCTATTAAACTTTTGATCTAGTACTCAATGCAAAATAATTAATTCAAAAGGGAATAAAAACCGTTGAGCTCTCTTCTAAAGGCGAAAAAAGAAAAACAAGTAGCTGTCATATTCTGCATTTGGATCTCGGCTTTCACAGTAAAAATCAGCCATAGGGGATCTGTGAGTGGCTCACGTAATGGCCTTTACTTCAGCATGAAATCTGCTCCGGGTCAGAATGTTGTTATCTAAGGTTAATTAAACAGCTTTGGATAATTAAGCCGATTCCCAACACCTTATGCCAATACTAATGTATACGTAATGCAAGGTGAACAATCTTTTATCAGAGCTGCAAAAATCCTTAGTCATTATGAGGCGTATGTTGCATGGCAAACCCCAGCAGAAAATTTCAAATCTGTCTGTTAAAGATGACAGGCTCTTTTGGCTTGGCAACACTGGAAGCTCAGGTTTTGGCCTCCGGTTGACAGACGACTGAGAGTTTGATACTATTTTTGATGCACTACAATTTATTTAACAGCTAGACTATTTATTTTGCCTATGGAGGAATTTAAATATTTATTTTGAAAAACCTTTTTTATTTAAAAATAAACATTTCTATGCTATCAAAGGCCAAAAGTGAACAACAAATGCTACTAATATACACTCAGTGTGCTGTAATAAGACTGAAAATCACGATGGCAATGTTTATATAAAAAAATACCACAATCTGTTGTAGTAATTCTAAAGTATAGTTGCTGTGGTAAATACAAAAACTATAGTAATATAAATAAATGTATATATAAATTACCCAATGATGTAGTTTCCTACAACTATAGGGTATGATATGCTGCAATACACCAGAGTTTACTGTAGTAAAAACTAAAGAATACTGCAGTATTCAATACAGTTTATCAGTTTACGATAGCTAGTTCACTGTAGCCTTCATTACAAAAGTGTTATAAATACTATAATATATACAGTATAGTGATGGGTCGTTTTTGAACGATACGTTTATTTTGAATGAATCTTTTATCTGACTCGAGAATGATGAATCCTCTCAGGGAGTGCATGCGCACATTTGTGCAGGTGAGGGAGAAGATTAGTTCCTTTTTCAAGTCTTCTATCGGGTTTGATTCGTAGGTTCATCACGTGAAAGACAGAAGCCAATCATAAGCAGTCAGAGCCGGAAAAAGATTTGATCTGCTCATTTCTTGAGTCCTCAGTTTTGACTCATCTCTTTACATGCTGTCATGTGATGAATGAACGACTCAAAAACCTGCAGACTCAAAAGGTTTGAACAAATTGAACAAAATGACTCGAAGAAAGATTTGTTCATCTTGATGAACAAGACTCAAAGGTCTGAGTTAGTAAAATGATCCAAACTTCCCATCACTAATACAGTATAATATGCTTTAAAGGTTTAAAACACTATATTATTTACTATAAATTACATGTGGCTATGTCTAATCTCAAATGGTTTATCTTTTATATATTATTCATTAAGAATTACTGTATGGGATGCATTCCGGACTTCCAAAAAATATGTATATGACCAAAAAGTTACCACAACATATGTTTTTGTGTTACTTTAACTTATTTTATTAAGTTAATCTGATTTAACTTTATTTTTTAAGTTTAAAAATATTAACTTGAGTTAAGTACATTTAATTGATGTCGAAGCTGAAATGACCGATAGAGTTTGATTCAACTTAAAAACCAGCAACACATTTTTCTACAGCATAGAGTTTGTAGTTGAAATTGTGATTTTGTATTTACTTTAAAATGTGATATGACTTAATATTGCTCTAAAACTGAGATCTACAGAGATCAAGTTTTCTCCATTCAAATGAGTAGACTCTTGTACCCAAAAACTGTGTTCCATACATCATAACTTAACAAGCACATAGCAGTTTTATACTCCCCAAAACAGCCTTCAATGGTGGCATTATTCACCCAGGCTGTCGGACTGGAGTCTCTCAGAGTTCAGCAGCCACAGGCAGGCCGTGTCACTCACAGTCCTCCAAGTTCAGCCGTTTCCACAGAATGAGGGAGTTTTCAAGGTCTGGATGATTAAACCAGGAGAAAACCACTCCTGACACCTTATTACCCGCAGTGCCTATAGTGAGGCACAGTCTCCTGCTGATGCTTCGTGTTGATTTCATGCCTCATTACGCTTCCGCTTTAATGATGCCTCATACAGGCATTGTGAGTGACCAGGTGTGGTATCAAATGCAGACAGATTCCAGAAATGAACATTAATATCAGATTCAGGGTGTTGGAAAAACAACACAAGACTTTAAACCATGTTTCTCACTAGTAGGACTGTCAAAGTCTGTCACCTGAGATGGAGATCTGTGAGTCTTGGTGTAGTACAAGGTGTCTCGTAGCAGCTTTATAATGATATTTATAGCTTACATTTAAAATTAAATCCGATTTTTGTTACTACCCTTGTATTTTCTAATAAACGTATAACACAACAAAACACAACACAATACACACTGTAAAAAATGCTGGGTTCCACACTTCCCTTCATGAATCCCTTCATGTTGTCCCAACGCAAATCGATTAAGTTAACTGAATGGTTTTTACAATTTTTACAATTTTACAAAGTTAATTAAACATAAAAAACTAAAAAATATTTTTGAGCTCATTTTAGATAAGTAGTAACAAGCAGCAAAAATATTTTGAGTACAACACAACAATAATTTATTAAATCACATTAATTACAATTCTACAACTCATAAAATCTACTACATGTGTTAAGTAACATGTATTAATCTACTATTCTCAATTCTATTACATGTATTAAGGCAGTAATATAATTTATAATATAATATTAGTAATACCAATTCTATAACTACTATAAACAATTTAAATAATTATAAGGGAATGAAAATGTATTGAAAAAGTATTAGTATCATATCTTAAATATGCTATTATATCTACAATAGTAATATATCTAAAACAATAACTATTATTATTATTATGAATTATATAATAAGTGTGATGGGCGTCACGGTGGCGCAGTGGGTAGCACGTTCGCCTCACAGCAAGAAGGTCGCTGGTTCGAGCCTCGGCTGGGTCAGTTGGCGTTTCTGTGTGGAGTTTGCATGTTCTCCCCGTGTTCGCGTGGGTTTCCTCCGGGTGCTCCGGTTTCCCCCACAAGTCCAAAGACATGCAGTATAGGTGAATTGGGTAGGCTAAATTGTCCGTAGTGTATGTGTGTAAATGAGTGTGTATGGATGTTTCCCAGTGATGGGTTGCAGCTGGAAGGGCATCCGCTGCGTGAAACATATGCTGGATAAGTTGGCGGTTTATTCCGCTGTGGCGACCCCTGATTAATAAAGGGACTAAGCCGAAAAGAAAATGAATGAATGAATAATAAGTGTGTGTGTGTGTGTGTGTGTGTGTGTTTTAAAAATAAATACTATTATTTATACTATAATTTATGAATGGTTTCGTTTAATTAGTTCCCTGAAACTATAATAAATACTAGAAAAATGTCAAATGAAATGTATATACATAATTATAAACTTATATTATAGTCAAAAAAATTACATGATTTGATAAAAACATACCAAAAAATTGTAATAAATGTATATACTTTAGCATAGTTTTATTAATACATTAATAATAGGCATTGTTTATATACCAAAGGATGACAGGATAAAGAGGATACAGAAGGCTATATACAGTTGTAATGTCCTAAAATATACACAAAAAAAAAATCAACTTCGTATTTTTTCAGCAATTGTCAATTATAGCGCAGAACTGATGCAGCAGTTCCTGTAAGAAAGGCTGCTGTCATAAGTAAACAACTGATACAACTATTCAATGTGCATTATGAAACTCGTAAAAGTGAAGTATCCATTGTCAAACACACTAAAGCATATATGAGCCAGGCCTATGGGAAAAACTGAAACCGAAACTGACTTGAGAGTATAAGCAGCAGGTTAGCTGTATTCAAACCGAAGCGTCTTCTTCCCAGCAGGTTGTGTTTGAGTGACAGGGAAGAGCTGCTTGTCATAAAAGGTGAAGAAAAATGACTGATAAACAATCTGAGCCTTGTGTTTTCCTCTGTGACTTACAGCCAGTGTCGCTCTCTCTTTCTCTCTCTTTCCCTTTTCAGAGATTACTCTGCCCCGAGCAAGCGAGCAAACACACAGTCACACACACATACACACACAACCCGCTGACAGCACAAAGGTGGGCAAAGCTGACAGAAGTGAGAAAAATAGCTAAATTTCCAACAGCCGGATCACAAAGTGCTTGCAAACTTCTGAGCCGCTCTAGAGAGGATGCAGTGTTAGTCATCATACCAAACTTTTTTTATATAACTCCAAAAAGCACATAAGGAAAAATCCTTCTTGCATATTTAAAGGGTCCTAAAACCATAAAACTGATTTTTTTAAATGTTGACAGATGGAAAATTGCTAAAAACTTTACTAGGTAAATTGTAAATTGCGTTTTTCAGGGCAAATTCGTTCTTTCGGTTTGAAAACAAAAATCAAAGCAACTTCACAAAATATGAATTGTGTCAAGTTGAAGTGATGATTGGCATCCACGAACAGAGTATGTGTATATCAGTGGTGTAGTGGTGCTTGGAGAAGTGGGTATAAGTGAAGGACAAAGTAATGTACATCTAGGTGGTTGTTATCGCAGAATAAACACTGTGATGCTTATCGGTTGTAGACTGAATAAGTTTTTTACTGGATGTACTTTATCCCACTTCTTACGTTACTTGCCACAAAATGAAAAATCTAAATTAGACAATTAAACATTGTTTGTAATGCTAATAGGTTATTAATTCTTCACTTAAAGGCAAAGCTGACAGAAAAAAACAAAAACAAACGCTGAATGGAACATACACTAACCTACCTAATATTCAGTCACAAGATGGTACTAAATGGTCAAAGACAGTGGGGTGACAAGGTGCACCCAAATCGCATACACATTTTGTAGTATAAATATTGCAAGTAGTGCATTCGCATTGAAATATTCTTTTGATTCTAAAAAAGAATAAGTGTACTTTAAATACCCGAATGATGCACTTATTCAACCGTTAAAAAGAGTGTGGAATGTTGGACACTTCACGCACTCAACGACAGCAGTTTTGCTCACATTGCGTTAGGGGTGGAGATATCGGGCACTGACCTTTGATTATTTATTTTGGATTCTGAAAGCAAAATTATCCTACGAGTGTGATTATGATGCCTCCTGATGATGAACGCGGTTATACTCATGGCAGATATTATTTGATAGTTTGGTCATTTATTTCACTAATTTGGCAACTGTCAAATGTCATCTGGGAAACAGTTTGAAATTTTGGTTGGTAAAAAATGTTAGTGTTCCATTTTAAACAACACTACATTCATATACTATACTGTTGAGTGTATAAGTGCATAAGTGCATAGTGCATAAGTACATAGTGTATAGGGTGCCATTTGGTACGCAGCTACAGACAACCATATATATGGATGCCAGCGTATTTACTGATGGTCAAGTACCCGGATGGCCCTGTGCTTCAGCAGATGCTATCTGAGAATAACATACCTTGGAATGTCGTGACTGACAAATCAGAATTAAATATTCCAGACAGCCGTATAGTAAGTATAGCCGTATAGCCGTATAGTTGCCTCCACATTGTGCATTTAAATTCCGTTAATGCATGGCAAGCCAATGATTATCTCGCTTATTCCATCAGCTCCCTGGTGAAGCAGCATCCTTTTCCTCAAGATTACATAAAGGAATTAAGGTTCTGGCAACGATCACTGAGTTGCTGAGGTTAAGGTTGCTAATGTTTGAGGATAGAGCATTTATTTCATTCATTCATTTTCCTTCGGCTTAGTCCCTTATTGATCAGGGGCCGCCAACTATTCCAGCATATGTTTTACACAGCAGATGCCCTTCTAGCCGTAACCCAGTACTGGGAAACACCCATACACTCACACTCATACACTACAGCCAATTTAGTTCATCCAATTCACCTATAGTGCATGTTTTTGGACTGTAAGGGGAAACTGGAGCACCCGGAGGAAACCCATGCCAACACGGGAAGAACATGCAAACTCCACACAGAAACGCCAACTGGCCCAGCCGGGACTCAAACCAGCGACCTTCTGGCTGTGAGGCCACAGTGCTGTCCAGCATAAATAAAAAATAATCAAACAAAACAAACAAGTAAGTAAGTAAATAAATAAATAAATAAATAAATAAATAAATAAATAAATAAATAAAGTCTGTATAACCGGGGGCTTTGAATGTTCCCAGAACACTACTAAAGGATGCACATCAGAGAGCATTTAGAAGTGGGTATACGCAATGCAGAGTTTACGTCATACACCTGTGTATCATCTGAATTTGAGCATTTTTTCAATTTTCCAATCACTGCTTATTATTACATATGAGATATAATTTAATTATTAGTATCTCTACTGACTCATCAGTTCATAGACATGGGTTGTACTCTGTTTGCATTTCCTAAAAAAAGGGCAACACAAACCTTTTTTTGTAATAAATTTTTTTAAGGAACATTTTTTTTAAATGCTTTGATAACTTGAAACAGTATTTGCTGATTGTCTTCTTTAAAACAAAAAAAGGTGCTGTAGTTGATCGTGTCTCTCTCCATCCTGTTTGTGTGTGCGTGTGTGTGTGTGTGTGTGCGTGTGGGAGGGGGGTTTAAATATCACCTCTTGCTGGAATTCTTACATTATGGTGTTTCTCCTCCACTCCACCTCCTTGTTTATTTCAGCATTTGTTGTCAAACTGTGCCGTGTGATTATGTTCGCTGAGCATTTAAGAGTGAACAGATGAATCATTTAAATGAATTAATGAACTGGTTTTATGCAAACAGTAGGCAGCCTTGTCTCGAGTGTGCGGAAGTGCTTGGTAATCCAATATTCATCCTGGGAATAAGAGGTAGTGTGTAGCATATTGACAAAGACTGCTGTCTCAACCACATGCTGGCTCTGTTTATGCTCTGTCTGGAGACCTTTGACCATGACCTCCCAAAAGAGGCAGCTAGATAGATTACGCTGTCCGGTAGATACAGTACGACTTACAGCAATGGACTGAAAAATACATGTGCTGCAATGACAAATGCAAGGCACCAGGTTAAGAGCAATGGCACCAGTTTCACCAAATTTTACTGATGGTGGCTCCAACAGCACTCATGTGATATTAGTTTGGCTTCTTACTGTAGAAATGTACATTTGAAAGCTTGAGTTAAAAAATGGCGTATCTTGACAAGATCTTAAAAATCTTGAAAATATCATTTGACTCTAATTTCAGTTTTATTTTCTGTAATGTTTTTTATTTATTACTTTATTTTTATTGAGAGCTTTTTGAAATTTTACAAAATAACATTTTACATTTAAAAATATGCAATTTTACCATATTCTACATGAAATAATAAACAAATGCAAATAAATAAATTAATTAATGACATAAAATAATTTAAAAAAAAATTTTTTTAAAGATAATAATAATAATAATAATAATAATAATAATAATAATAATAATAAT
>CAIGQV010016594.1:0-28166 GCA_903798115.1 Danio jaintianensis
GCTGCTTTCTTTAAAGCATGCATGTGCTCATTGTGCCATAGTTTCAGTTTTTTTCCCCTAATCTTTTTTAAATGTAACAGAGCAACTATGTCTAAAGTGCTAGAAAGGACAGAATCAATAGTTTCAGTTGCAGTGTCAAGCTCTTCTTGGCTGCCTGGAATGCTAAGGTAATTATAAAGATAGCTAGCGGTGACCGTTCTACCATTTTTTAATATAGAAGCTGATTTTGTAGATCTATCAATGCACAAAAATCAAGAGATTAAATAGTGATCTGAAATGTCATCATGCTGCTGCACAACTTCAACATTATCAATATCGATTCCATGTGATAATATTAGGTCTAAGGTATGATTATGCCAATGAGTAGGCCTAGTCATTGGCATAATCATACCTTAGACCTAATACCTAATACCTGAGCAATACCTCATACCTTCATACCTGAGACATGCTGTTTCATTCCAACAGAGGCTATATGTTTAAGAAGGCCAGACTTAAAGCATATTTTTCCTTATCTATATGAATATTAAAATCACCAACAATTTAAACTCTATCTGTGGCCGGAACTATTTTGGATAGTAAATCAGCAAATTCTTTTGTGAAGTCGGCATGGTGCCCTGGAGGCCTATATGCAGTTGCTAGTATAAATTTTGATTGAAATTTATTGTTTATATTGCACACTAAAATATACAACACAATTACTTCAAATGAATTATATTAGAAGTCAGATTTCTGTATGACACTAAAAATATTACTATGTATTATGCCAATGGCTTCACCTTTCCCTCTAAGACTCATGGCTCGAGGCTCGTGTTTAGAATGATATCCTTCTGGTGAAGTCTCATTTAGGGTCATGTAATCATCTGGTTTTAGCCAGGTTACTGTTAGACAAAGTGCATCTAGGTTTAGATTGGTTATCAAATCATTAACAAAAAGAGTTGTAGAGGAGACTGATCTAATGTTCAATAATTTGAGTTTTATCTTTTGATTACCCTTATTTTTTATTTGATGAACATCAATTAGATTGTTACCTTTGAATGGGTTTGGGAGTTTTTATTTTTAGAGGTTGGGGGAACAGACACAGTCTCTATGTTATAATATCTAGGTGGCTCTATGAACTGCAGATTATCTGAGTTTGGTAAACTGTGGAGGCTAGCAGACAGTTGGTTAAGCCAGTCTGCTCCCTGACCTGGGCCCCAGTTTGTCAAGTGCCAACACTAAGACTATAAGCCAGATTATTAGAGAGGAGAGCGGCCCAAGCCCGGGTGGGATGAAGACCATCTCTCTTCAACAGGTCAGGTCTACCCCAGAAACTTGGCCAATTGTCTACACAACCTATGTTATTCAGTGGGCACCACTTAGACATCCAGCCATTGAGTGATGAGAGTCGGCTGTGGAACTCGTCACCATGATAAGCGGGCAGGGGACCAGAGCATATTACAGTGTCTGACATAAAATTTGCAAGATCACACACCTCTTTAACATTACTTTTAGTGATCTTCGACTGACGTACCCGAACATCATTAGCACCGACGTGGATAACGATCTTACTGAACTTACGTTTCGATTTAGCCAGCAATTTTAAATTTGACATGATGTCAGGCGCTCTGGCTCTATTTGCATGTTCCGTACTATGGAGTCGCCAATTACTAGGGCACTTTCATCAGGTTTCTCAGTGGGTGCATCACTGAGTGGGCTAAACCTGTTTGATGTTGAAACGAACATATGGTGTTTTCTCCCACCTCTAGATTTTCTCACAGTAACCCAGCCATCTCCCTGCGAAGATGCAACAACCGGAGCTGAACAATGTGCAGGGCATGCTAGGCTAGTCACATCGTATCTAGAGACCTAGCACTCTTACTATCCTCAATTAAAGTTTGGATGTGTGTATCTCTAATTCTAAGATCTCTGTCAGCCTGACTATTTCCCTATATTTATCACATGTAAAGCCCTCATTGCTGACTGAGAGAGATACACTAATCATGTGGCAGGAAATGCATGTGAGAAGAATAGGAAAAGTCATTTTTACTCACCATGAGTTGAAGTAGATTCTGACTTACCACAGCAGCATATTGAGTTAAAGGGAGCTGGAGTGTGTGTATGAAATAAGCAATAGGCACTAAAGAGAAAGAGAGAGAGAGAGATTTTTGATATTTAAAAAATTACTTTATTTCATACCATATTAAAAATATAAAAATTACAAAGGTACATTTTACTCAAGCCATTTTGTAAATATTAGTTCTCCATCTTCAACAGAGCACAATCTATCTTTATAAATCCACACATTTTCAAACCCCTCAATATTCTTGACATTCTTATAAAAAATGACATCAAACTTGATTCTCACTTTAATTAAACTCTTAAAAACTTGCACCACATCTCGACAAACTTCACCCTCTATCCTTTCTTTTCTTGTTATGTAAATTGCCATTTTGGCTTTTCCTACAACATAATTTATAATTTGTTCTTTTTTCTCTTCTTTTTTTGCAAATTTGAACCCAAAAATGAAACCAATCTTAGAAAAAATGACCTTAAAATCCACAAACATAAAACTAAACATCAGAAACAAATCTTTAAGTCTTTCACAATGTACAAAACAATGCAAAATGGTTTCCCTTTGATCAAAAAAAGGACAACTACTTTCTACTGATGAATTAATTTAGCTGACAAAAGCATTAACGGCAACGATTTCATGTAGTATCCTCCATTGTAAGTCTCCATTTGTTTTGGCAATGGTGGCTTGTACATGATTTCCCACACCGGTTTACAATAATTTCCAACCTCAAAATTAAGCAGCCCATGGCGTTTCAACTCTAACTTTCAATTTTTTATTATTTAGCACTTTGACACATAATTCATACAACTTTTTTACTTTTACAGAACAAAAAAACCAGTTCCCCCTTCATACGGGAACTTCAACGTGCGTCTGGTAACAGACTATGGGAGTATGTCAGACGACCAATCACTCTGAAGATTAAGAAAACGGGCCAATGAAATGCCAAAATGAATTGGCAGAGCTCTGCTCCACAGCTGGCAGTGATGAGCCATTAGTGCTATATAAGCTGCCCGCTGAGGAGTGAGCATCAGAATTTAACTTCAAAGCCTCTCACGAGACTGAAGACACTCTATCTGCCAACCTGATTTCAAGACTGAAACCAGTTTACTCACCAGTGCAGGAGATGGCGCGACAGCGGCAGTCGATCTGGGCTTCCTGACCCCTGGGCGTTTCGCTGGTGTGCACAAAAGAGCAGTTTCCATTAAAAGAGCAGATTCCCTAAGAGAGCAACACAGTCAATCAACACGTCTTTTACAAGACGCTGTTCTGACTGCGTTTCTGGATGCGGCACGGGTATTGCATCACAGTTCTGGGGGTCCAGCATGTCGATGCGGTGCTCGCGGACAGCTCATGCTCTCACTGTGAGGGCATGGCTGTTGCACAGCTGAGATCGCGGCTTCCAAGCCACCCCCGTTGCTCCCCGTGAAAGCGGTTAGCACGTGGGCAGATCTGAGGATTACAGTGGGGGTTTATCCGTCGCCTCCGGGCCCGTGGACCCCTCACTCCTCCACAGCGCGCTCCATCCAAGCTTCGAGTGGTGGTGCAGTTCATCCCCCGGGATGCTCGCGCCTCTGCTTGATGACACCGGAGATCAGAT
Organism: Danio jaintianensis; assembly: GCA_903798115.1. Classification (NCBI taxonomy): domain Eukaryota; kingdom Metazoa; phylum Chordata; class Actinopteri; order Cypriniformes; family Danionidae; genus Danio; species Danio jaintianensis. The sequence continues at coordinate 3,651 of CAIGQV010016594.1, forward strand.
GTCCATCGCGACATCGGAGGGCGAGCTGTCATGCTCAGATGACAGACCAGGCTCGCTTCCATCCTACGGGGTGCAATGCGTAGTCACGGTTCTAGAATCAGACATGATGGCTGCGCTTCCTGGGCTGCTTCGGTGGTGTGGCTGGAGATGGCTTGTCCCCCAGTCTCACCGCCGGACCAACTAGAGGTGTGGCGTGCAGGCTGATGTAAGATGAATCTTCCAGCTCCTGTCCACTTCTTTCCAGGGGTGCACAGCGAGCGCACGCTGGCATAGAGGGCGTTTTTCTCCGCCCGGTCCTCGTGCGCTTCTGCCTTCACCTCCCCTGATGGCGAGGCGGCCAGTGGGTACAAAGCTATTCGTATTGGTTTCTCTCAAGGTTTTTTTTCCTTCACTTTCGCAAATTGGTGAAGTTCGTTCCTCGCTGCTGTCACCACTGGCTTGCATGGTTCGGTACCTGTAGAGCTGCGCAAAGATGGATTTGTTCTTTAGTGTTTGGACTTTAAGCATTCATTTTCATTCATTTTCATCCGCTTTTCCGGGGCCGGGTCGCAGGGGTAGCAGTCTTAGGAGAGAACCCCAGACTTCCCTCTCCCCAGACACTTCCTCCAGCTCCTCCGGGGGGATCCCGAGGCGTTACCAGGCCAGCCGAGAGACATAGTCCCTCCAGCGTGTCCTGGGTCTTCCCCAAGGCCTCCTCCCGGTGGGACATGCCTGGAACACCTCCCTAGGTAGGCGTCCAGGAGGCATCCGAAACAGATGCCCGAGCCACCTCAGCTGACTTCTCTCGATGTGGAGGAGCAGCGGCTCTACTCCGAGCTCCTCCCGGGTGACAGAGCTCCTCACCCTATCTATAAGGGTGCGCCCTGCCACCCTGCGAAGGAAACTCATTTCGGTCGCTTGTATCCGAGATCTTGTCCTTTCGGTCATGACCCAAAGCTCATGACCATAGGTGAGAGTAGGAACGTAGATAGACCGGTAAATCGAGAGCTTTGCCTTTCGGCTCAGCTCTTTCTTCACCACAACGGACTGGTACATCGGCCACATTACTGCTGCCGCTGCACCAATCCGCCTGTCAATCTCACGTTCCATCCTTCCCTCACTCGTGAACAAAACCCCAAGATACTTGAACTCCTCCACCTGGGGTAAGGACTTTCCTCCAACCTGGAGATGGCAAACCACCTTTTTCTGGTGGAGCACCATGGCCTCGGACTTGGAGGTGCTGATTCTCATCCCAGCCGCGTCACACTCGGTAGCAAACCGCCCCAGTGCATGCTGAAGGTCCATGTTCGATGAAGCCAACAGAACAACATCGTCTGCAAATAACAGAGATGAGATCCTGTGGTCCCCAAACCAGACCCCCTCCAGCCCAAGGCTGCGCCTTGAAATTCTGTCCATAAAAATTATGAACAGAATTGGTGACAAAGGGCAGCCCTGCCGGAGTCCAACATGCACTGGAAACAAGTTTGACTTATTGCCGGCAATGCGAACCAAACTCCTACTCTGTTCATACAGGGACGAGACAGCCCTTAACAGAGCACCTCATACACCCCATACTCCCAGAGCACCCCCCACAGAATGCCACGAGGGACACGGTCGAATGCCTTCTCCAGGTCCACAAAACACATGTGGACTGGTTGGGCATACTCCCATGAACCCTCGAGCACCCTGGTGAGGGTATAGAGCTGGTCCAGTGTACCACGGCCTGGACGAAAACCACATTGTTCCTCCTGAATCCCAGGTTTAACCACCGGCCGGATCCTCCTCTCCAATACCCTGGCATAGACTTTCCCAGGGAGGCTGAGGAGTGTGATCCCCCTATAGTTGGAGCACACCCTCCGGTCCCCCTTCTTAAAAATGGGAACCACCACCCCAGTTGCCCAGTCCAGAGGTACTGTCCCCGACCTCCATGCGATATTGTAGAGACGTGTCAGCCAAGACAGCCCCACAACATCCAGAGACCTAAGATACACAGGGTGAATCTCATTCAATTCAATTCAATTCATCTTTATTTCTATAGCGCTTTTACAATGTAGATTGTGTCAAAGCAGCTTTACATAGAGGAGTGCAGTGAACTGAAACAGTATCAGTTCAGTTTTCAGAGTTTAAGTTCAGTTTAGTTCAGTTCAGTGTGGTTTAATTTTCACTGCTTAAACTTCACACTGAAGAACAAATCCATCGTTGCGCAGCTCTACAGGTCCCGAACCATGCAAGCCAGTGGCGACAGCGGCGAGGAACGAACTTCACCAATTTGCGAAAGTGAAGGAAAAAAAACCTTGAGAGAAACCAGGCTCAGTTGGGCACGACCATTTCTCCTATGGCCAAACATCTTGTGCAGAGCTGCAGTCTAGGCGCCGGAGGCTGGAACCCCCGCTGGAGGCTGGAACCATCCACCCCCGCTGCTTTGCCACTGCGGAGCTTGCAAACTACCTCAGTGTCTTCAGCTTGGGTGATGGGTGATGGGTGGGTCCACCCCTGCATCCCCGGTCTCTGCTTCCTCAATGAAAGACATGTCAGTGGGGTTAAGGAGATCCTCAAAGTATTCCTTCCACCGTCCGACAACATCCCCAGTCGAGGTCAACAGCTCCCCACTTCCACTGTAAACAGTGTCGATGTGGAGCTGCTTTCCCCTCCTGAGGCGCCGGACGGTTTGCCAGAATCTCTTTGGGGCCGACCGATAGTCTTTCTCCATGGTCTCCCCGAACTCTTCCCAGGCCCGAGTTTTTGCTTCCGCAACCGCCCGGGCTGCAGCATGCTTGGCCTGTCGGTACCCATCAGCTGCCTCGGGAGTCCTGCAAGCCAACCAAGCCCTGTAGGACTCCTTTTTCAGCTTGACGGCATCCCTTACTTCCGGTGTCCACCACCAGGTTCGTGGATTGCCGCCGCGACAGGCACCACAGACCTTACGGCCCCAGCTCTTCACGGCCGCGTCAACAATGGAGTCGAAGAACATGGACCACTCGGTCTCAATGTCTCCAGCCTCCCTCAGGATTTGGTCAAAGCTCTTCCGGAGGTGAGAGTTGAAAATCCCTCTGACTTGAGGTTCAGCTAGACGTTCCCAGAGGACCCTCACAATACGTTTGGGCCTGCCAGGTCTGTCCAGCTTTTCCCCCTGCCAGCGGATCCAACTCACCACCAGGTGGTGATCAGTTGACAGCTCTGCCCCTCTCTTTACCCGAGTGTCCAGAACATACGGTCGGAGATCAGATGATACAACCACAAAGTCAATCATTGACCTCCGCCCTAGGGTGTCCTGGTGCCATGTGCACTGATGGACACCCTTGTGTTCGAACATGGTGTTCGTTATGGACAAACTGTGATTAGCACAGAAGTCCAATAACAGAACACCACTCGGATTCAGATCAGGGAGGCCGTTCCTCCCAATCACGCCTCTCCAGGTTTCACTGTCATTACCCCCGTGGGCATTGAAGTCCCCCAGTAGAACAAGGGAGTCCTCAGTCTGAGCACCTTCCAGCACCCCTCCCAAGGACTCCAAGAAGGCCGTGTACTCTACACTGGTGTTTGGCCCGTAGACACAAACCACAGTGAGAGACCTATCCCTGACCCGAAGGCGCAGGGAGGCGACCCTCTCGTTCACCGGGGAAAACTCCAACACATGGCGGCTAAGTTGGGGAGCTATAAGCAAGCCCACACCAGCCTGCCGCCTCTCACCGTGAGCAACTCCAGAGTAGAAGAAAGTCCAGCCCTTCTCAAGAAGTTGAGTTCCAGAGCCCCAGCTGTGCGTGGAGGTGAGCCCAACTATCTCTAGTCGGTACCGTTCCACCTCCCGCACAAGCTCGGGCTCCTTCCCTCCCAGTGAGGTGACATTCCATGTCCCAAGAGCCAGTTTCTGTGCCCGACGATCGGGTTGTCGTGGTCCTAACCTTCGACCACCACCCGTTCCACAATGCACCGGCCCCTTACGGCTCCCCCTGCAGGTGGTGGGCCTGCAGGAGGACGGTCCCACGTTGCTCCTTCGGGCTAAGCCCGGCCGGGTTCCGTGGGAAAAAACCCGGCCACCAGGCGCTCGCATACGAGCCCCTACCCCAGGCCTGGCTCCAGGGTGGGGCCCCGGCTGCGCCAAACCGGGCGACGTCACGGTCCTCGATGTTTTGGCACTCATAAGGGGTTTTTGAACCGCACTTATTCTGACCTGTCACCTAAGACCTGTTTGCCTTGGGAGACCCTACCAGGGGCATTAGCCCCCGACAACATAGCTCTTAGGATCACTCAGGCACTCAAACCCCTCCACCACGATAAGGTGACGGTTCAAGGAGGAGACTTTAAGCAGTGAAAATTAAACCACACTGAACTGAACTAAACTGAACTTAAATTCTGAAAACTGGACTGACACTGTTTCAATTCACTGCACTCTTCTATGTGAAGCTGCTTTGACACAATCTACATTGTTAAAGCGCTATAGAAATAAAGATGAATTGAATATTCCTCAGGTGGTTGGCGCCGCTACCTGGAGGGGTAAGCTGAGACCCCCATCCAAGGCGGGTGGGTTTTCTGTGTCTCTCATGGCCAAAGCCCACACCGTTGCGGGCCATGCCGCTTTTGCCCTGCACCACGGCACCTGCTGTGCTGCACAGGGGCGGTTCTTCCCCAGGCTTATGCGTAAGCACCGCACGGTGGTCGACTATGCTCTCATGACCTTCAAGTCGGCCGCCCGTGCCCTGGGGAGGACGATGGCCACACAGTGGTCCGGAAATGCCGCCCTTGGCTTACCCTGGCAGATATGTGCCGCGCCGACAAAGTACGCTTTCTTGGTGTGCCCATATCCCAGGCAGGCCTACTCGGCGGCACTGTCGGGGACCCAGGAGTCCTCGGTGGTGAGAGATCATCTCCTGGTGGGCTCGGAAAACTGCTCCCCCACCGGACCCGTCTGCGCTGACTGTTCCTTGCCGAGAGCGCTCTTCCTGCGGCTCCAAAATGCTCCGCCGTCACAGTCCGTTACACTGGCTAGTGAACGCGCCGAGCGCCCCCACAGGAAGTTGATGCTCCTGTCATAGGTTGCCGTAATGTCCGGTAATCGGACCGCGAAGCGAACCTAAGGCGGGCCACTTGGAGAGGAGGAGAACCGTTCTTTCCCCAGTGGAGGGCTGGGGCTCCCCCGAGAACGAATGTAGCGATCTGAAAAGAGCGGCTTTTCCTCCCTCTGGGTGTGGAAGCCCAATTGCTGCCAGCATGGGACGCACTGCCTTCTAGCGCTCAGCTTTGGTGCACTTCGCCACAGGCTTTGAGTGCGCCAAAGGGTGAGCTCCTTTCTCGCACCTCCAGCCTCTCCGCGGGATCCTGGGAATAAGGTAAGAGTCAAGCTCTTATTTTCAGTTCTTCCTCGGGATGCCCTGCTCCCCGGGGTGAGCACTCCCCATCCCAAAGCTGCCCCTCCGCGGGTACATCAGCGATCGTTCCGGTGATGCTGCTCGTTTAGACTCTGTCAGCCTGGTTAGCGCTGCTCAGCCCGTCGTAGTAGCTCACACGGACGGTCAGACTCGGCTATGCGTTTCAACGTGCTGTTGGCCTCCCGAGTTCACGGGTGTGTTTTTAAGCGATCATCGCTATGCCACCCCTGTCTCGCGTGAGAAGATTGTTATCCTCCTGGCAAAGGATACAATCGAGCCGGTCCCTCCAGCCGAGATGAAGAGTGGGTTTACGCCCCCACTTCATTGTACCCAGAGAGCGGTGGGTTATACCAATCCTATCTGCGCGTTTTGATCTGTCATCTGTTCAGGATGCTGATCAGGATGCTCATGCAGAAACGCATTCCCCAGTCCGTCCGCGGGATTGGTTGCAGCTGTAGACCTGAAGGACGCTCACTCCATGCTCTTGCACCTCGGCTTGTTGGGGTTTCGGGTCAACCGAGAATGAGCAAGCTCTCCCCCGGGCAGAGCTTCTGTCATCTCGGGTTGGAGCTGGACCCTGTCCGTTTAATTCGGCAGTTATAGTGGTTTCACTGAAGTTTTTCAGAGGGTCCTGGGGCATATGACATTTTGTAGCTGCTATCAAGCCGCTCAATTGTTCATATGAGACCACTTCAGCGATGGCTTCGCGATCGGGTCCCCAGACGCACCGGGTGTCCATCACTACGCTGTGTCTCCTCACCTTCAGCCCCTGGATGGACCTTGCCTTCTACGGGCCTGGGTGCCCTTAGAACAAGTGTCTAGTCATGCTGTCATTCTGACGGATGCTTCCAGTATAGGATGGTGTGCTGTGTATATCGAGCATGCAGCTGCAAGTTCGTAAATCGGACTTCGGTTGCGTTGGCATTCAATTGCCTGGAGTTGTTGGCAGTGTTTCTCGCTCTCCGCCGGTTCCTACCGGTACGAGAGGGGACACACGTGTTGGTTAGGATGGCCAGCATGGCTGCGATTCTGCGATCAGCCAAACGGTTGATGTGCGCTACCGCCGCATGTCTCAGCTTGTTCGCCATCTGCTCCTCCGGAGTCATGCGGCTTAATAGCTGCGCGCCATTCATATCCCATACGAGCTCTACCGTGCCAGCTTACATGCTCTCACGACAGTTAAGTTTCTGGGAGAATGGAGACTCCACCCCGGCACAGTCCAGCTGTTATGGGCACGCTTCAGAGAAGCCCAGGACATCCTGCCGCTTCTCCCGAGCGGCCCTTCGCCAGCTGCTTTCCCTGGTCTGCACGGATGCGCTGGCTCTCAGCTGGCCCCGGGTTTACGCAATATGTGTTTTTCCCCAGTGAGCCTGCGCGCACAGACTCTGTGCAAGGTCGGGGAGACGAGGTGCGGGTCTCACTTGTTGCGCCTCCTTGGCCCAACCGGACCCGAGTTTCCAGACTCACACTCCTCGTGATGGCCCTCCCTGACGAATTCCCCGGAAGAAGCACTCCTTTTTCTGGGACGGGCACCCTCTGGCACCCGCGCAGCGTTCTGGAACCCCCATGGAGGGTTTCTAGATAGAGCGCGGTGGACTTAGGTGACCTATCAGTAGATGGTCAATACCGTCACTCAGGCTAGAGCACCCTGTATAGGCAAGCCTATGTTCTATAGTGGAGTCTATTCGTTGTGTGGAGCTCTTCTCTCTGAGAAGAACCCCGGACATGCCAGATGAGTGTTGTGTTTTCTTCCTTCAGGATAACTGGAGCGCAGGCTGTCACCCTCAACACTGAAGGTTTGGCGTACTGCCATCCCCGCTCTCTGTGGGGCGGTGGATGGTAGCGCGCTGGGAAAGCATAACCTTATCAGCCGGTTCCTCAGAGGTGCGTGGCGCGAGATGGTTAATTCCATCCCCGCCCCCCTCTCTTGCCCTCTCGGGATCTCTCTAGCCCCAGCGGTTATGGTTAGGTCCGTTGAGCCACTCGACTCAGTATCTATAAGTTTTCTGTCCATGAAGGCAGCTCTGCTGGTCGTGTTGGTATCAGTGAGGAGGGTTAGGATTCCGGTGGCATTTTCGGTCAGCAAATCGTGCCAGGAATATGGACAGGCCTACTCTCACGTTTACCTGAGACCCCTGTTCAGCTTGTGCCAAGGTTCCTACCACCCCTTTTAATATTTAAAGTGGTAGTGAGCCTGCAAGCGCTGTCTGCGGAGGAGGCAGACCCAGCCCTTTTATTGCTATGTCTGCGCACTGCACTTAATGTGACACATAGAGCATACGTCTTTAAGCAGCTATTTTCTGTTATGATCGGCAGAAGGGAAGTGCCGTATCAAAGCAGAGGTTGGTCCATTTTATAGTTATGCCATTGCCCTCGCCTCATGTGCCAGGGCAAGCTGTTTCCCCCGGGAGAGAGAGCACACTTAAAAAAAAAAAAAAAAAAAAAGCGGTGCCTCCTTTTCGGCGTGAGTACGCAGCGCCTCTTAACAGATTATGCAGAGCTGCGGGCTGGGCGACACCTAACACACGAGATTTTATAATCCTCGAGTGGAGTCAGTTTCCTCCCGATTACTGGGTCACTCCAGTCAATCGGGACGAAATTAAACTCGGTGTCAAATACGCTTGCTGTGCCATGCTCCCTAACCTGGAGATACGTGCACCTTTTTTATTCTGCTAGTAAGTTTCCCGCTTGGCGAACACTAGAAAATTCCTCCGAGGCCCCCAGCACCTGACTCAGCGGAGGAGCCGGGTGCCTGGCTCAGTGTGATGTCTGGTATGCCCACTCTTGGTCTTCCCACATGCTGAGGTTCGGTGCCAGCTATGCGTGGTCCCCGATGGTGATCCCATATGCTTATTTCAGCCACGGAGTGTTCCCCCCTGACCAGGCGGACCCGTGTCTTCCCTACCCGCTAACCACCTTATCATATGTAGCACTCCCCCTCCATAGGGCTAGTCCATATGTCCTTATTGCCATCAAGTCTCCCCTCTTGGGTAGCAGGTGGCCTCCGCAGCGTCCTCCCCCTTCGGGGACTGGCACGCTTTCCCAACATACTGTCGTATTTCTAAAATCCCTAGACTATATTAGCTAGGTAAAAGCACATTTAAGACCCCCGATCTAAATTGTCATTATTCCCATGTAATGGTAATAAAGAGCCTAGGGGATGTTGGAAGGTTGCGCTCTTGGTGATGCTTGTGCGCTCACGCTATGCTTGGCAAACTTCACATCAGGAGCGTGACGGGCTTAGCTGCTGTGGCGTTTTCCATACAGTCTCCCATAGTCTGTTACCAGACGCACGTTGAAGTTCCCGTATGAAGGGGAACGTCCTGGTTACGTACGTAACCCATGTTCCCCGAATAGGGAACGAAGACGTGCATCTACACTGCCACAGCAGCTGAGTCTCCAGCTGTTAGCTGTCCCCGATAAGACAATTTTGGCAAAAGCCACTTCCATTTTTTTAAGTTTCCCTTCAACCCTCTCTAAAACCGCATCCCAATTTTTTAGAAATAAAAATATTTTACACCCCCAGTAGACCACACCAATCCACCTGGCAAAACTGTTTTTTCCTGTGTCCACCTACTGACTGCCAAAGTGGCACACTTTGACCAATTCACTTTTGCAGAAGACACTTTGCCATAATTTTCTACAGCCACTTTGATTTTTTCAATATCAGTGTTACCTTTTACAGCCACCATTACATCATCTGTGTAAGCAGATATATAAAACCTATGTTCTCTATACAGTGACACTCCTTCTAAAAGTCCTCTCAGTTTACATAAAAAAGGTTCAATCGCTATTAAGTACACTATTCCTGACATTGAACAGCCTTGTCTAATTACCGTTCTTACTTTCAACAGGGCACTTAAGCCACCATTGACCTTTACTACACTTTCAATGTCATCATATAAAACTTAAATCATCTCAATAAACTTTTGAGGAAATCCAAAATTTTGAAAAACATTCCACAAATATTGGTGTTCAATTCAGTCAAAGGCTTTTTCTTGATCTAATGAAATCAAGCCAAAATTCTGTCCAGTAATCTCTGATATTTCAAACATGTCTCTTATTAACCCAATATTATCTAAAACGGATCTGCCTGGCACACAGTAAGACTGACCCGCCTGTACGATCTGCTTCATCACACTTTTCAACCTGTTGGCCAAAGTTTTTGATAAGGTTTTTAAATCCACACAGAGCAATGAATCCGGCCTCCAGTTTTTGATTTCTTTTAGGTCTCCTTATTTGGCTAATAAGATCAGTACTGCCCTCCTGCAGCTCAAAGGCAGTTTACCTCTGGCAATGCTATCATTAAACACTTCCAATAAGTCATTGTCCAGCAGATCCCAAAATGATTTATAGAAATCAACAGATAGACCATCTAACCCTGGAGCTCGACCATTTTCCATGCTCATTAAAGCAGTGTGTAATTCTCTCAGAGATAGTTGGCTCACCAACATCCCCTCTGCCACCTCCTGTACTTGAGGTAAGCCTCTGAGAAACTCTTGAAGTAGCTCGTGGTCCTCTACATACTCATACTTATATAAATCCTTGTAGTAACCAGCGGCCCTTCTGTGCACATCAGCAGGTTCAGTGAGCTCTTGCCCATTTTCTGCCCGAAGACAGTGAATGACTCTACTTTAACCATTCTTCTTCTCTAGGCTGAAGAAAAACTTTGATGGAGCATCTATTTCAGAAAAATTCTGAAATCAAGATCTGATCAATGCCCCCTGTGCTTTACTCCCAAGCAGATCTCTTAATTCTGTCCTTTTTTCAATTAGGTTATTAACTTGATTTCCAGCCAATGACTCAGAATTTTGTAAAATACCAATTTCTGTTTCTTTTTAACCATATTTTGAGTAACATTGAAATTGTATTGTACACAAAGTTGTTGTATTTGGTTTTTCCCCAAATCCCACCATTGTTGTACATTTGAAAACATGGCCTTTTTCACTCTCCAATCCTTCCAAAAAAATTCCAATCAAGATTTGCAATAAAAATCTTACTATTAAAAACCCAGTAAGCACTTTTTATTTTTAAAAACTGTATAAAAACATTTGCTACCACCATACAATGATCAGAAAAACACAGGATTAATACAACATGATCTTACTATTTGCAATTGATGTTTAAAACAAAACAAATGATCCAATATTGCCACAGAAATAACACTCTCCCTTATTTGTAACCATGCATATTGTTTAATGTTATCATTCAAGTTTCTCCACATATCCACTAAATTATTGGTTTCAATCAGTTTATTTAAAGCCAACCTAGAAGCTACATGTGGCTCTAAATGATTCCTATCTTTATCATTAGCAGTACAATTAAAGTCTCTAAAGTAACTAAGTAGATACTAAAGTAACTAAAAGATACTGATCAGTGTCACATTTTTGTATACTATTTGATAATGTCTCTAAAAACAACACTTTCAGTTGCCATAATGGGCGCATACACATTAATAAAAACAAAGGTTGCAACATCAAACTTTGCAGTGACCTTTAAAAGCCTTCCTTCTATAATTTCATCTACTTCATATGATATTGGCCAAAAAACCAGCACTACTGCTCTTATGACTAAGAATAACCAAACCATCCCATTCTCTTTTCCATTTAACTTCTATTAACAACTATTGCCATGAGTTTCTTGAGTAAACATTGTCAACATTTTTTATTTTAGTTAACTGGAAAAATTGACTTATTTTTTAATATACCATGCCCCATTTAGATTTAGGGTTGCAAACTTCAAATTAATTATTATTATTATTATTATAGGGCTGCACGGTGGCGCAGTGGGTAGCACGTTCACCTCACAGCAAGAAGGTCGCTGGTTCGAGCCTCGGCTGGGTCAGTTGGCATTTCTGTGTGGAGTTTGCATGTTCTCCCCGTGTTTGCGTGGGTTTCCTCCGGGTGCTCTGGTTTCCCCCACAAGTCCAAAAACATGCGCTGTAGGTGAATTGGGTAAGCTAAATTGTCCGTAGTGTATGTGTGTGAATGGGTGTGTATGGATGTTTCCCAGTGATGGGTTGCAGCTGGAAGGGCATCCACTGCGTAAAACATATGCTGGATAAGTTGGCGGTTCATTCCGCTGTGGCGACCCCAGATTAATAAAGGGACTAAGCCGAAAAGAAAATGAATGAATGAATGAATTGTTATTATTAAAATGTAAAGAAAATCAAACATAAATAGTAAGATAGCATTTTAAAGCAAAAAATCTACAGTCTAGTTATATTTGTTCAGCCCGTACATTTGGTACCAATTTTCTCAATCTATGAAACTCTTGACTTGACAACCCTCCATTGCCTCTTTCTCTCATCAGCACAGTGCTGATTTGATAAAAAGATTACCATCTGGGAAGAAATCCTCTACCTTTACAATCCACTTGCCTTTTGTAGTACTCCAAAATTTCGGAATCTTCTTAAGACTACAATTTTTGTTCCTGACTCCCGCTCAAGATGCTTGCAATAACTAATGGTTCCTTTTCCCCAAAACTGGACAAAGAGGAAGCATCAGTAGAGTAGCCATCAGATGAAGCATCTGTACTAAAATCTTCTCCTTCATTAATTGATTTCTTACTGTTCTTTATTTGTTTTTTTGATTTTTAAGCTTTTTCTTTCTGTTCAGATTTCCTTTTTACAACTGGGATCTTAAACACTTTTTCTTCGTCTTTGTCTTGCGCACGAGAGAGAGAGAGAGAGAGAGAGCAGAGCACCTGCACAAGACGATTTACAATGTAATATAAAGGATGTAATTAGGCAGAGTATGTAAATAGACTGTACAATGCTCGTGAGAGAGAACAGGCGCGAGTTAGCAAACTAGAAAGTGAAAACAAAACAAAAAAAAATACACACGTACAAAACGAATTACAACACAATATAAAAAGTGCAGTTAGGCGAAAGTAAATAAACTGTACGACGCACATGATAGAGAACAGGCACGAGTTAGCAAACTAGAAAGTGAAAGCAAAAAATAAATAAAGCGATGAGCGCAAGCAAAAGTCTGTATGAAAGTTGTCGTGCAGCCAAGATGATAGGGGTAGTTCCGGTAAGAGAACAGGAGAAGGATTCCCAATTTTGTACGTTTAATCAAGCTGGAATGTCATTACACACATGTGGTCTATAAGACAGAAAAATACAAAAGGGAACAATTGCCAATGTCAGTAAATTGTACAAACAAACTTATTAATTAAGATGTAAATGAACATACATCGAGTAATTGTGGATATAATGATAATCATGAATTAAATATACTGTTGTAAGCAATTGGAATGACCGTTCAGTATTATTGTACAAACAAAATCTACCCAAACTTAAAGTAAACATTTCACAAATTATTAACTGAATCAGGTGATGTATATTAAACAAATACACATAATAGGTTGTATCATGCTATGAATCAAAGTAAATGTTCAGTTCAAAGTCCGAAATGACATCGTTTGGGATTGGTATCATCCACTTTCACTTGTGACGCACGTGGAAATTTGTGAGAAATACGGTTTGATTGACAGGAAAATAACAATAATCAGAACATTAATCTGGATCAAAAAGGATAACAAACAAGGGGACTCACCCATAATCAATTACACACTGGTGTAAAACATGTATAAATTGGTTGCACAGTCCAGCCAGACTGATCTGCAGCCCTTTTGTCACTGAGCTGCATATCACAAAACCTTCCACTAGGGGTCGTTATAGGGCTTTCTCACACAGCCGCCCCCAAATGTACAGTAGTGGCCAAAAGTTTTGAGAATGACACAAATATTAGTTTTCACAAAGTACGCTGCGAAACTGCTTTTAGATCTTTGTTTCAGTTGTTTCTGTGATGTACTGAAATATAATTACAAGCACCTCATACATTTCAAAGGCTTTTATCGACAATTACATGACATTTATGCAAAGAGTCAGTATTTGCAGTGTTGGCCCTTCTTTTTCAGGACCTCTGCAATTCGACTGGGCATGCTCTCAATTAACTTCTGGGCCAAATCCTGACTGATAGCAACCCATTCTTTCATAATCACTTCTTGGAGTTTGTCAGAATTAATGGGTTTTTGTTTGTCCACCCACCTCTTGAGGATTGACCACAAGTTCTCAATGGGATTAAGATTTGGGGAGTTTCCAGGCCATGGACCCAAAATTTCAACGTTTTGGTCCCAGAGCCACTTAGATATCACTTTTGCCTTATCCAAAAGTGCTCCATCGTGCTGGAAAATGCATTGTTCTTCACCAAACTGTTGTTGGATTGTTAGAAGAAGTTGCTGTTGGAGGGTGTTTTGGTACCATTCTTTATTCATGGCTGTGTTTTTGGGCAAAATTGTGAGTGAGCCCACTCCGTTGGATGAGAAGCAACCCCACACATGAATGGTCTCAGGATGCTTTACTGTTGGCATGACACAGGACTGATGGTAGCGCTTACCTTTTCTTCTCCGGACAAACCTTTTTCCAGATGCCCCAAACAATCGGAAAGGGGCTTCATCTGAGAATATGACTTTGCCTCAGTCCTCAGCAGTCCCTTCGCCATACTTTTTGCAGAAGATCAATCTATCCCTGATGTTTTTTTTGGAGAGAAGTGGCTTCTTTGCTGCCCTTCTTGACACCAGGCCATCTTCCAAAAGTCTTCGTCTCACTGTGCGTGCAGATGCGCTCACACCTGGCTGCTGCCATTCCTGAGCAAGCTCTGCACTGGTGGCACTCCGATCCCGCAGCTGAATCCTGTTTAGGAGATGATCCTGGCACTTGCTGGAATTTCTTGGATGCCCTGAAGCCTTCATAACAAGAATTGAACCTCTTTCCTTGAAGTTATTGAGGATACTATAAAATGTTGATTTAGGTGCAATCTTAGTAGCCGCAATATCCTTGCCTGTTAAGCCATTTTTATGCAACGCAATGATGGCTGCATGCGTTTCTTTGCAGGTCACCATGGTTAACAATGGAAGAACAATGATTTCAAGCATCACCCTCCATTTAACATGTCAAGTCTGCCATTCTAACCCAATCAGCCTGACATAATGATCTCCAGCCCTGTGCTCATCAACATTCTCAACTGAGTTAACAAGATGATTACTGAAATGATCTCAGCAGGTCCTTGAATGACAGCAATGAAATGCAGTGGAAAGTTTTTTTCAGGTTTAATTTAATTTTTATGGCAAAGAAGGACTATGCAATTTATCTGATCACTCTTCATAACATTCTGGAGTATATGCAAATTGCTATTATAAAAACTTAAGCAGCAACTTTTCCAATTTCCAATATTTATGTAATTCTCAAAACTTTTGGCCACGACTGTATATAAGTACATTTGAAATAGTGAGATACCCTAACTAATTATCATGATTAACAGGGTCATCATCAGTGTGTTTGTTAGTGGGACTAAACGAGATACGGGTCGAACATAAGTGCGGTTGCGTACCTGAACCTCATCTGATCTGGTTTGCCCATCAAGTACAGGGAAGGTATTAATCACTTTCCCTACTGGCCAACATGCTCGTGGGACTTGTGGGTCCACTATCAGTACCACTTGTTCTAGCCCAATCTCCCCACCATCTTTGCGCCACTTCTGCCTTTCTTGTAAATTTGGTAAATAGTAGTGTATGTATCTAGACCAGAAATGGTCAGCAAGTATTTGACTATGTTTTCATCTTCTGGTTCCCAGATCATTACTTGAATTGTAAAATACTTGTGGGAGAGAAGAATCATGGCAGCCCATTAAAAGAATGTTGTGTGTAATGGGGTCCAGATCCGAAACATCACAAGACACATATGCCAGAGGCTTGGCATTTAGGATGCCTTCTACCTCAATGAGCACCGTCCGCAGTACAGTCTCAGTCACTGTTTGATCCTACAAGACTACTTTAAGGGCCTGTTTTACTGACTTAACCTCCCGTTCCCAAACTCCCCCGAAATGAGGGGCTCCAGGTGGGATAAATCTGAATGTAATTTGTTGTTCTGCAAACTGCTTTCTGAGTTTTGTCATCATAGTTTCATAATCTGCTCTCAATTCTTTGTCTCCTCCAACAAAGTTTGTACCATTATCACTAAGGATCTCAAATGGTTTCCCTGTTCGTGATATTAATCTGCGGAGAGACATTAGGAATGAGTCTGTATCAAGACTTTCTACAAGGTCAAGATGGAGACAATGAGTAGTCAAACACTTCAATACTATTTTCCATATTTTCTCAGTTTGTCGGTCAATCTTCACTGTGAATGGGCCAAAGCAATCTATTCCAGTGGAGTAGAATGGGGGTTTGTACAAACGAAGACGTGTCGGTGGAAGGTCAGCCATTTTAGGTATTTTTGGCTTAGCATGCCATTCCTGGCAGTCTGTACATAGTTATTGATGCTTCTTGATGGCCTTCCTTCCTCTCAGAATTCAATAGGGTCTTCTCACCTCCGCAAAGACTCTTTCTGTTCCAGGAGTTAATAAGGATATATATCATAATCCTTGATCAGAATCTTTGTTAGGTAGTGTTGTGGATCAAGAACAATGGGATGTGTTGTGTCTAGTTCCAGGTGATGAGCATGTGTTAACCTCCCTCCATCTCTTATAAGTCCACTGACCTGATCATACTCAGGTGATAAAGATGCTAATCTGCTGTTAGATGGTAATGGTCGATTAGCGGTAAGAGCTTTAAACTCTTCATAGTGGAATCTCTTTGAGCTTGTTTTAGGAGAACATCCTCTGCTAGGATGTAACTTCCTTAATTATCTTGTGGCTGTGTTTGAGGTGTAGCCACCTCATGAAGTGATGTCACAGTGGCCTTTAATAGTTCAGTCCAGGTGCTGAATTGGTTGACATCAGGGAGGGTGATGTCTGGACTAGTAAGAACATGCAGACAGATTACTGATTTTTTAAATTCTGTCTCTGGTTCTGGTTCATCTGCTGGTAAATTGGGCCGGGATGAATCTGGTTGATATAGAAACATTGGTCCATCAATCATGGCAAGTTGTCCTCTGGCAAGGTGGCATTAAACTGTTTAACGTCTGACCTCGTGTTATGACATCAGCAGGGTTGTTCGCTGAGTCAACGTATCTCCATGAATTAATGTCGGTGAGTGACTGAATTTCGGCCACTCTTGTTCCAACAAAGACTTTGTATCTGCACGAGTCAGATTTAAGCCATTGGTGGACTGTAGCTGAGTCTGACCAGAGAATGATGCGGCTGATGTCAACAGTTAATTCTTCTTGAAGTATGTTAGCTACTTGTGCCCTGGTGAGTGCTGCACTCAGGTGCTACTCTTGAGCGGGCTTACACAAATGAGATGTGCACATGTCCTTGATTATTTTCAGTGCGCATGTTGGCTACGGAGCCATAAAACCTTTCAAATGCATCACAGAATATATGCAATTCCCGATTAAGTTTTTCTGCATACCATTCGGTGGGGCTGTAGCACCTAGGGACTGCAATGTGATTCAAACCTTGGAGCTCTTGTAGCTAAGTTTGCCATCAGCTTAACAAGCTCTCAGACGTGATTGAGTCATCCCATGTTAGATTGGTCTTGATCCTGGATCAATACTTTCGCTCAGGTTGTAAATTGAATTAGATAACCAATGGGATCGTATTGAGAAGCCGACACTTTGTAGACATTACGTAAAGTGGGTTCAAGGCATCCAATCTGGCTGGGTTTGTAACTGAATGAGTCTGAGAGGCAGTTCCATAGTAGCCCAAGTGTCCCTTCTAGGAGGTCAGTACTCTTTTGTGATAGCCAAAGTTCGCTATTGGTAGATCTAGCATTAGAAGGGAGATGCTGGATGACCTCCGGTTTGTTGCTGGCCCATTGATGGAGCTTAAATCCCCAGGTGAGCAAAAGTTGCCGTAGGTTGTCTATTAATGCTCTAGCTTCAGCAACAGTTTGAAGGCTATGGAGACAGTTATCCACATAAAAGGAACCTTTGACTGTACTCTCCAGTACTGGGTCTCCATCGGAGTGGGTCTGAGCAATCTCTTGGAGTGCATATATGGCACAGCACGGGCTGCACGTTGTGCCAATTGGTAAGACTTACCATTTGTAAATCTTGGGTTGGTTGGTCCTTTGCAGATCTCTCCACAGGAAGTGTACTATAGACTTATCAGTAGGCAAGAGGGTAACCTGGTGGAACATTCCTTTCATATCTTTGCTAATGGCTACAGGATGTTCGTGGAACCTCAGTAAGACACCAAGTAATGACGGACCAATGATGGACCCAGGTCAAAGTATGTCATTTAGAGCTTGGCCCTGGTATGAATAAGAACAGTTAAATACTATTCTGCCTTTGCTGTTATGTGTCACCATATGATGAGGGATGTACCACGGTTCCAGGCATTGCTCTGCTTCTTTTGTTGATATCTCTGCCATATAGCCAGCTTCCTGCAGTCTCCTCATTTCCAAACAGTAAGCTTCAGCTCTTGTCTTTAACGAGCTTGCGCTTGGGTGCTTCGGAGATTAGCCATCACTGCTTCTTTGTGGGCTTTAAGAAGTTCAGCATACTTGGGTCGTCTGAGCAAGGAAGTGGCATAGCGCATGACTCCATTAACTTCTACTTTTGTGGTATGTGATCAGAGAAGAGGGCATACTGGTTGTGTTTGGAGCGAGTGGCTGATTTTTCATTCGTATAGGGCAGAGTATCAATTTGCCAGAGGCGTTCCACATTTCTGAAAAGCTCAGTATTCTGTGTGGTTGTGGTTATGTGGAGACATTTTGGTGTGACAAGGTTAGTCTGACTGAGCACAGTGGGACCTTGCAGGGTCCAACAAAGTCTAGTACAGATGGCTATCGGTCCATGTGAGGATCCCGTACACACTGGCTGGACAGGCGTAAGTAGATGTGGCATGTCAGACCCAATTAGTAATAGACACTGGGCTTGGTCAATTAATGGTAATGGCAGAGACTTAAGATGCTCATACTTGCGTTGGAGAGCAGGTACAAGGTAAGAATGTTTGGACAGTCTCAGATTGTCTGCAGTGAAAGCATGATGAATCAGGTATTTCCTGAATGGTTTGTGCAGTGGTGATACATAGAAGGATACATTGGCTCCTTTTAGATTAACCACATCCTGATGGACCGTGCGCAGTGTAAGTGTTTCAGGTTCGGTAGGAGGATTCAACTGGTCCACTACCTGGGATAAGACAATGCTATGTTCTGAACCATCATCTAATACGGCGTATGCTTCCATGACTTTCCCTTTATTGTGTAATAGTCTTAAGCATTACCTTCTGAGATCTATTGGGCCGATCTAAATAGACCTGTTGACCGGGGACGTTGACCAACAGAACATTCTTTTGTATTTGCAAAGCTGCTTCATGCAAAATGGTCAGATGTATCTCTTTGCACTTTGTACAAGGTTTTTTCAGAGTACAGTTGTCTGGAGTGTGAGTGCACCCACATTTACAACAGCGTTTCTCTGTGGATATCCACTCTACTAGTTTCTCAGTTTCTCAGTCATCATCTTAGACTTAGGACATGCATTAAGAAAGTGGTCCTTCATATTACAGTATGGGCAGAAGGGTTGAATCTTAACAGGGGCTTTTAGATTTTGGGTGTCCTTGCAAGGCTGAACTAGCATCAGGTTGAATACAGAATGGATGTGGATTTCTCCTTTATGCGGAAAGGTGCTGACCTTGGCTGCTCTTTCTTAATGAATCTAGCATTTTCAGTTTGATACATTGTAGCTGCTTTATTAGAAATACGCTTTGGTTGTGACTTCATTTGCAGCCATTCTGATAGATCAGGTAATGTATAAGAGTGATTGGTACCAGTCTGTAGAATACCTTGGCTGAAACAGTACTCCACTAACCCATCCCTGTTTGAGGGTGGCATCGTGCTTAGCAATTGGTCAACATGAGAGCCACAGCGCAACTCATATACGTTTGGGCCTTCCAAAGTTGTAAGCATGCCTACTAGAGTAGGCACTGACATCTTGCGATTCCTGTTTTAGAAATTCACACACATATTTAGCAGCTTTAAGCTTGTTTTGTACCTTTTTTAGACAACGTCTGGCATCTACTTGCTTAGCTAATGACTCTCTAGCCTTAGTACTGTGCATATAATTCCGTATCTACAGTCGTGGCCAAAAGTTTTGAGAATTACATAAATATTGGAAATTGGAAAAGTTGTTGCTTAAGTTTTTATAATAGCAATTTGCATATACTCCAGAATGTTATGAAGAGTGATCAGATGAATTGCATAGTCCTTCTTTGCCATAAAAATTAACTTAATCCTGAAAAAAACTGTCCACTGCATTTCATTGCTGTCATTCAAGGACCTGCTGAGATCATTTCAGTAATTGTCTTGTTAACTCAGGTGAGAATGTTGACGAGCACAAGGCTGGAGATTATTATGTCAGGCTGATTGGGTTAGAATGGCAGACTTGACATGTTAAAAGGAGGGTGAAATCATTGTTCTTCCATTGTTAACCATGGTGACCTGCAAAGAAACGCGTGCAGCCATCATTGCGTTACATAAAAATGGCTTCACAGGCAAGGATATTGTGCCTACTAAGATTGCACCTAAATCAACAATTTATAGGATCTTCAAGAACTTCAAGGAAAGAGATTCAATTCTTGTTAAGAAGGCTTCAGGGCATCCAAGAAAGTCCAGCAAGCGCCAGGATCATCTCCTAAACAGGATTCAGCTGTGGGATTGGAGTGCCACCAGTGCAGAGCTTGCTCAGGAATGGCAGCAGTCAGGTGTGAGCGCGTCTGCACGCACAGTGAGGTGAAGACTTTTGGAAGATGGCCTGGTGTCAAGAAGGGCAGCAAAGAAGCCACTTTTCTCCAAAAAAAACATCAGGGACAGATTGATATTCTGCAAAAAGTATGGCGAATGGACTGCTGAGGACTGGGGCAAAGTCATATTCTCCGATGAAGCCCCTTTCCGATTGTTTGGGGCATCTGGAAAAAGGCTTGTCCGGAGAAGAAAAGGTGAGCGCTACCATCAGTCCTGTGTCATGCCAACAGTAAAGCATCCTGAGACCATTCATGTGTGGGGTTGCTTCTCATCCAAGGGAGTGGGCTCACTCACAATTTTGCCCAAAAACACAGCCATGAATAAAGAATGGTACAAAAACACCCTCCAACAGCAACTTCTTCCAACAGTCCAACAACAGTTTGGTGAAAAACAATGCATTTTCCATAACTATGGAGCACCATGCCATAAGGCAAAAGTGATATCTAAGTGGCTCTGGGACCAAAACGTTGAAATTTTGGGTCCATGGCATGGAAACTCCCCAGATCGTAATCCCATTGAGAACTTGTGGTCAATCCTCAAGAGGTGGGTGGACAAACAAAAACCCACTAATTCTGACAAACTCCAAGAAGTGATTATGAAAGAATGGGTTTCTATCAGTTAGGATTTGGCCCAGAAGTTGATTGAGAGCATGCCCAGTCGAATTGCAGAGGTCCTGAAAAAGAAGGGGCAAACACTGCAAATACTGACTCTTTGCATAGATGTCATGTAATTGTCGATAAAAGCCTTTGAAACGTATGAAGTGCTTGTAATTATATTTCAGTACATCACAGAAACAACTGAAACAAAGATCTAAAAGCAGTTTAGCAGCAAACTTTGTGGTGGGCACTGCTATGAGATCTAGATGATGTGCTGGAAATGGTGCCTGCTGAAATGGATCTGGATGCATGTTTTGACCGCCTGGAAGGTCTCTGCGAAGATGCACCAGCTTGAGGTATCTCAGGATGCAGGCTAGGAGGAATCTGGATGTCGTAGTCAGCTAGATGAATGGGAAGATGTCTCTCTCAGGGAGAACGAGGTCTGACAGCAGGATCAGCTTCAGTGGGAGGTTCAGGGTCCATCTTGAGACACACTCCTGCTAGAAGGACCATATATGAGCATATGGGACACTTAGTGGGTTCAGGTGTCGTGCACCCAAGATGATAGGGGTAGTTCCAGTAAGAGAACAGGAGAAGGATAGGTTGTATCATACTATGAATGAAAGTAAATTTCCAGTTCAAAGTCCGAAATGAGATAGTTTGGGGTTCATAACATCCACTTTCACCTTCACTTGTGACGCACGTGGAAATTTGCGAGACATACGGTTCGATTTACAGGAAAGTAACAATAATCAGAACCATTAATCTGGATTGAAAAGGATAACAAACAAGGCGACTTACCCATAATCAATTGCACATTGGTGTAAAACATGTATAAATTGGTTGCACAGTCCAGCCAGCCTGATCTGGAGCCCGCGTCTCTCCAGCCGACATGACTGCTTTTGTCACTGAGCTGCTTATCACAAAACCTTCCACTAGGGGTCATTGTAGGGCTTTCTCACAAACACAATATAAAGGGTGCAGTTAGGCATAAGTAAATAGACTGTACGACACGTAAGAGAAAACAGACACGAATCAGCAAGCAAACTGGAAATGAAAGCAAGAAATGCAATAAAGTGAAAAGTGCAAGCAAGAGTCTGAATAATAACTAGAACTGTGGGCTGTTTACACATGAGCTGCAATGCTGTGATTTTAAATTTTACAGAGATTTAAAATTAAAGAGCTAGTGATTAATTTGATCGACTTTTTATAGTCTTGATATGGGATTGTAAACAGTTATATAGGACAGAGAAAACAGGTCTAATTTGAGCTAAAAAGAGGGCTAATAATACTTACAACTGGACTGTTGAAATATGTTAGCAGCGATGCTAACACAGTGTGCTCACGATGGTAGTATGTAATATTTATGGAGTTAGTATTTAATTTGATTGGCGGAGTTTGATTGCGACGATTAGTAATTAAATTTAAAATAAAAACTGAACTTCAAGCAGAACAGGCGAAGCTATTCATTCCGCTGTGGCGACCCCTGATGAATAAAATAACTAAAAGCCGAAGTAAAATTAATGAATGAATAGTTTCTATATGAATATGACATAAATGCTGTGCCATAAACAGTGTGAGGACCAAGCAATATATTTAGGTTCTCCTTTGAGAACCGGACCAAAAAATGAATATGCACCCCTGTCTATAGTGAATTGTTTAATTAAACAAAGTTGCAATCAATTTTGTTTATGTTAAAACAGAGTAATTTAGGTATCATATCAAAGACAAAGTTTTGGTATTTTGACAACACTTTTTGCAACAAATTAAATTGTTACAAGTTGTTATTGACTGTGGTGAGTAAAAAAATAGTTTGCTTGTTTTTTTGATTACTTTGATCCATTTTAAAGCTGCTCTTCTGGAGTAAGACAAGAGGCTTCTTGCACAGCTATGCAGCGATCACAGAGCCCTTCTGGACATTAGAAGACACACTGGTGGGATTTGTGTTCAATGATCTGATCTGGTGTCGACAGCAAGTAAAAGATAAAGGTAAAACAAAATAATTTCAGTTTTAGAAAGATATAAATAATTTAAATTAAAGACAGAAAATAGATGGTGCTGAACACAATCTGTGCTGCTTTTTTATTCCTAGCAGTAAATCCGGCAACTAAAGTCTTTTTTTTCTTCTTCTTCTTTTTGCTCAAAGGTTTTGACTATCAGTCATGTCCAAATTGGTCAACATGTTTGAACCATCCTGTTTACTCGCTATGGAAGCAAGCTTCACAAAATGTAAGCCTTGTCTATTTAATGCACAAACACAGACACACAATGATGCATATGTATTCTTCATATATGGGATGCTTTGGTTTTGGGGGTCTTTAACAACAGGCTGATATGCGTGCAAGGTCAAAAAACACTTACATTGTCTTATAATATGCATCTATTTTTACCTAATTATCCCAACAACTCCCATATGATTTGTTCAAAAATTATTTGAAAAATAATTTTTTCCAAACCCCTTCTTTGTGTGATGCTAATGTGATTGGTCTGATGACCCAGTCTATTCTAATTTGTCTACTGCGTTTGGCATGAGATGAGGCTTACCACATTTTAGATGCAATATGTGTATAGCCCCATAAAGAGTTAACCAGAGAGAAACAGTATAAGCTGCGCATAGAGATTACAAGTTATAAAACACAATTAAATACATATTTTGCAAGCCACAGAAAGGAGGCTACCATTTTAATCACACTTACAGGTTGTTATTCGGAGGAAGAAGAAACTGGTCCATATGAACTGTGAACTGACAAGTCCGTCAAGGTCTGACAAAGTCCCTTACATATTATAGTCTTTGGTGCTGATTCCTCATTTAACAAACATAAATCCCATGTTGCAGGGTAGGTTAATGTATTAATTGTCAGAAAAATCACAGGAACAAAGACAGCACCAATGTTGGCTTGGTTATACTGTCTTATTGTTGTAAAAATTAAATTAAACCATTTATTCCCCATGGCAAAAAAACTACCAAAAGTGGACCAGTGTTTACTACACTCATGGTTACTACATTTTTACTTTAGTATTACTATAGTACAACCATGGTATCAAAACCATAGTTTTTAAAATTCAATTCAATTCATCTTTATTTCTATAGCGCTTTTACAATGTAGATTGTGTCAAAGCAGCTTAACATAGAAGAGTGCAGTGAATTGAAACAGTGTCAGTCCAGTTTTCACAGTTTAAGTTGGTTTAATTTTCACTGCTTAAAGTCCAAACACTGAAGAGCAAATCCATCGATGCGCAGCTCCACAGGTCCCGAACCAAGCAAGCCAGTGGTGACAGCGGTGAGGAACGAACTTCACCAATTGGCGAAAGTGAAAGAAAAAAAACCTTGAGAGAAACCAGGCTCAGTTGGGCACGACCATTTCTCCTATGGCCAAACGTCTTGTGCAGAGTTGCAGTCTAGGCGCCGGAGGCTGGAGAACGCTGGACGTCCATCGTGGAGAAGCTGCAGGTGGGAGAGGTCACCGGCTGGTGTACAGGCTGGCCCTTCAGGATAATGCGAATACTCGTCTGTCACTGGGGTCTTACAGGAATCAGTCTCATGCTCTCCACTCCTCCATGACCACCACAGCAGCTGCTCAGAATACGTCGTGGTCCAGGATTATGGAAACCTCGTGAATAAAAAAAAAAATACTAACATAAGCGCAGATGCTGTTCAAATTATAATGTCTTTTGGGAAGTGTTCCCGGCTCCGGTTGCCCTAAATAATGCAGACTAACAATCCTTTAAAGGATTTGTTTTTCAAAAAACATTTGTGTTTTATGTGTATGCTAATGCAAAGAGATGTGTCTTTAATCTAGTTTTAAACTGACAGAGTGTGTCTGCTTCCCGAACTGTGCTGGGAAGGCTGTTCCAGAGTTTAGGTGCCAGATATGAGAAAGATC
>CAIGQV010016604.1:0-28168 GCA_903798115.1 Danio jaintianensis
CACGCACGCACGCACGCACGCACGCACGCACGCACGCACGCACGCACGCACGCACGCACACACACACACACACACACACACACACATACACAAAACACTTGACTGAAAAAGTACTTTAAAAAAACTGAAAAAAGACATCTTTCTTTTCATGACATGCTCTCATTCCATCTCTCCATTACTGCCTAGTCTCTCAAGTCTATATATGTCAGAGCAGCAGTGGAGCAAGTTCTTGAGGGTCAAAGTGTGTAAAACTAGCCGACAATATACTAAAAAAAAAACTACAATAGTGACGTAGGAAGGTTTTATTTGTGTCAAGCGTGAAGTGACGACATGACTCTCTGAGAAAGAACGTCATGTTCCTGTCTTTCACAGAGAAACTTTGAAATTCACTTTGAAAATGGAGAGCAGGCTAGAGGAGGAAAGATGAATAAATGATGGCGTGAATAAATGAACACATGCTGAGATGAGTAGCGGTGGCTGTTGATAGACTACAGGCTTCTGTGTGGAGGAAAACTCACCCCATCACTTGTTCATTCTGTTATCATCCTTTCAACAACCATGTCCTTCGCAGATCCACTTGTGAATTTTAACCAACAGGTCCATTTCACACCAGTCAATGCCCATCTGTCTGAATGGCTCTGAGTGCTCGTTTTTAAGACGTCTTCAAAAGTATTCAGAACAAGTTATATGATGTACAGGAAACCTGGCAACTCCACAAGCAGACAAGAAACTCCTGTCCACGACCTGAGCGCCTTTCTGGTGGATGACAATTATTTAGCCTACTTGTTTTATGACGCAGGATGCTCAGTAGCACGTCCCATCTGGCCCTTCTTAGCCAGCTGTTAAATTATAGCTACGTTTTATCATAGCATTAAGCTTTGCTAAGTTTGTTCTTAGAAGAAGGCTGATAGTTGTGTGCAAAATGGGGAGCGTTAGCTCTGAACAAAGACACAAAAACTATAAGAAGAACAAGCATGTTTGGACAACAGAGGTATGGACAAGAAAAGGAGAACCAGAAAAATTGGTTCAGATGTAAAAAAAAAAGCTTTGAAAAAACAAAAACAAAATCAAGGCTTCAAGAATAGTGGAAAAAAATATTAAAGGATTAAACTAACCTGCTAAATTGACTGATTAGTTGATAGATGTTCTTCTAGTTGATAGGTCGTCTTCTTCTTTTCCTTGTTCTTCTTCTTCCCAGGGTCAGTTGCATCTAAAAGACTCAACATCCCTGCTGAAGAGCAAGGGTTTTCAAACTGAGGTTCAGGGCCCAAAGGGAGCGTTGGGGTCTGTGGAAAAATATGAAAGAAAAAAAAATGTTTTTGAACAGTACTTCGAAGAATTTTTGAAAGCAGCAGCCATTGATTTCCATAGTACTTGTTCTAACATTCATCAGAATATCTTGTTTTGTGTTCAACTGAAAAAAATAAATAAAAACGTTTAGAAGTGTGAGTAAATGATTTTTTATTTCATTGATTATTTTTTCGGCGAACAATCCTTTAAGAGTACAGTACTATAATGTTTAGAAATATAAATGTAGCCTAATAGAAAATGTAATGTCTTCTAATATATATTTGTAAAAAATATATATTTATTATGGAGGTATAAATTGGGTCTTATATATATATATATATATATATATATATATTTAAAAAAAAAAAAAAAAACGCATTTAAAAAACGCATTTAGCATGATGGTCCCTATAGCAAGAGCATAGGCCTACTTGAGGTCTGTGGTTTTTAAAAGATCGAAAAACTCTTTTCTAGCAAAAGGATATCAATGTGATCGTATGCTACAAATGGATGTGTTGTTAGATAACGTTTATGACCCATATGCCTCATTCCAGTGCTGCACGTCAACGCTCTCACATTTTCTCGCGCAGCTTCAGTTTCAAAACTTTCACTGTTCGCGTGCTGCCACCAAGTGGCGAGCAGAAGTAATCAATAAATCCGTCTTTAACTATGATATGGTTGCCCTCAGGCCTCAACTGAAGCGATTTTTCTCTTTACCCTGCCATCTGTCGATGGACGTCTCTTTTCTCTAGACAATCTGTGCTCTAGCTGTGAGTTAACTATGGATGTCATTTTCAGCAGGCAAACAAACAGGCGCGGCAGCTGCAGTCAGCGGTGACAAATTCTGCAGATGCTAAACTACAGACAATACTTAACACAAAAGTGTGTCATGTCAAGCACATACCCAAGTATTTGCTTATTCTGAATATATGCATATCATATATAACTTTTTTATAAGGCATGATTACAGTACATTCATAAGATAAAGTAGGTGTAGGTCTCTGAGGATGGGGTCTGAAACCTAGTGCTGACCGACTGTGTAACAGGCTTTAGATAATAAACATTAATAAATAACACTAACACGCCATAAAATAAATGTTAATAATAAGGTGGAATGCAAAAGATAAAAAGATTCACATGATATAGAAACTAATAAATAAGTGCTTAGATGAGTATCTCAGATTAGAGCAAAACACATAGATGTACGTGACCTGCAGATTTGAGCTTTTCCCAAACTTCCATGGATTGTTCGAGCCATCAGTGAGTATGTAACGTATAATATTTTGATAAAAAGCCTTTCTAAATCAATAACCGCCCTCAAACCCAATTTGCCTTTTCATTGGTTATTATTCAACATCGTGCTCCCTGTCGTAATGAATTTAAATGCTTAGACATCTTAGAAAATAAAAAATCGTTCTGCATCTCGGAGTACTGTAATTATGCCACTAGATGGCAGTGCTCCTTTTCATTTGAATATCCTAAAGCATACGTTTCACGTTGGCCTTGTACACATACAAGGTGCCTGTAAACTTGACATTTTTTTTTACTATTGGACAAGCTTAAATACAGTCTGATTCAATAGAAATGTATGGTATGATTAAATGACAAAAGGAATAAATAAATCTATAAAACACAACACTAATATGTAGTAAGATGAAAATGAAACATTAATTGAGTAGTCAATGTGGGTTTGTAAACATTAATACATTATCATATAAACAAACTATATTAATATATACTCACTTTTTTGGCTTTAAAAATATTTCATATTTTAAATAGTTCTAACTACAATGAAGTTAATATAAACTTGCAGTGTAAATGTGGTGGTCATAAATGAACTAGTAATCTAGGTCAGGGGTTTTGGAGACAATGGTGTGCTGAGGGTCTGTGAAAATATAAAATAATTTAATAATTATACAACCATTACAGAAAACTTTGTGTGTGTGAAGCTACAACTTAAGACAACTTAAGAAACTAGATTTACAGTTATGTGATTAATTAAAATGGAATATTTGAAGGTTTTAAAATATATATATTTCATAATACTCCATTCTAGGCTTGTCTAGATTAGCACTTCTGGATAAGTGAGCAAAGGGGTATAAACAAAAGTATAAACAAACTGAACTGCAGTGACATAATAAACATACACCAATCTGGCAACCCAGTGTTTTCACTTTCACAAAATCGTGACTACGGAAGCCCGTGCGCACGTTTTTCAGTTACAAAAATGCAATTGGAAATGTAGCTCACCGAGGTAATGTAAGGACATCTATAGGGTCAGCACGTGACGTCACGCGTTCGTATAGTTTTTTTCCCTGTAGAGCAAACACATAGATGTATGTGACCTGCGGATTTGTGCTTTTTTCCACGGTGCGGGAAAACTTCCATGGATTGTTCGAGCCATCAGTGAGTATGCAACGTACAGTATTTTGATTAAAAAGCCTTTCTAAATCAATAACCCTATTGGCCTTTTTATTGGTTATTATTTAACATCGTAATGAATATTACAGGAATTCTTAAACATGCGAGAATTTTTTAAAGCAAACGCATCCCAATTAAGTAGGCTAATCCTTTCGGGACGCGGTAAAATAACGTGTCTTTGATATAAGCAAACTTTATTTGATGTTCCCGTTAACGTTCCCTCGCGGAGTTCATGGCGTTCTCTGCCTGCTCTATATTGGGCATCTGTCTGGCCAGACGTAGAGGCATGGCCTACTTTTTGCGCACGTATGGAAACGAGGCGGGTGGCTCTTTTCGCTGTTGCTGTGCCAGCCTATGCGCAAATACATCTCGACGCTGGATAGGTCTCCTGGCATTGAGGCTGCGCCTGTGATGATCATGCGATTGAGTGACGACGGGGAGTCATGTCTAGTCTATGCATGATCAGTGGCTCTGCGCTCCGTATCCCGCTGGAAAAAGAGTTCGCGCTCGATGGCTCTGCGATCGACTTCGCGCCTATGCCCACAATGAATGGCTGTTTCCAGCGCGAGACAGACGAGGCGAGAGAGTGAAGGAGAGCGAGCGCGTCGGACTCCATTGAAAGACTTTGAAACGGCCTCCAGCTAAGGGGTGAGTATCCCGCCTTCGAGCGCCTGCAGCGGGACGTATGAGGCGGCGCGACACCGCGAGCGGCTGTCCTGGCATTTTGGCCGAAATCCGCTGGCTTTGAGGTGTTTGGGGGGCATTGTTTTGGGGAAGGTGTGCGGTGGGGGATGGGCGCAGACTAATGGTACCAACAAAAAAAAAAGTTTAACCACTTCACCGACCTCACTGACATGGCTGAACGCGCGTGCTAGCAGATGTTCCGGAGTTCGATCTGGCTAATTTAAAAAGCCGATTTCCGGGATCTTTCTCATCTGTTAGCCAAAAGGCTGATATTTCGCCGTTGCATCTGGAGGTACCACTTTGAGCGTGATTGATGTTGTTGTGGCGACGAGTACTTCAGTCATTTTCTTATTGGCGGAGTCGAGCTGACCCCCCCTACTGTCAGCGCTGGTTCAGTCTGGCTCGCCCCCAGTTCGTGCATTTGTCCCGGGATGACCTGTTGATGTCTGTGAAATAAGATAAGGTGGGGTATCCGAACTAGCGCGAAATCGCTATGGACCATTAACTTTGAAATTCCGTGGACTGAAAAGTATGCGCTCGGGTGCCAGCAACGGGCTGCACGTTGAGTCGTAGAAGATTCTTGAGTGTTGCCGTTGTTAATTGAGTGGCGTGGAGAACGGGGCGAACCCTCATTTCGGCGGTGCCGCGCTCGAGACGGACCCGTCTAGGCCCGAGGATGTAGGCACGCTCGCTCGCGGTGCGGTGCATTGGTAAAGACGGGACAAGAGCAGCAAACTTGCGATCTTCGTTGCGTCGCGGCGTTTGTACTCGCTCGCATGTAGGTGCTGCATTTCTGACAGAGTGGCTCATAGTGGGCGCTTTTGCCATCGCTCTTCAACCCCATTCACGGCCCGTGCCAGTGGAGAACTCCGGACGGACGGGCAGATTGACTGACACACGGTTAGTCTGCTGCCGACAGAGCCTCATAACACTGCTCTACTGGCAGGTCTGGCGGCCAAAGGTTTGCTCTTAATGTTTTTTCTACGTTTTCCTGTACTGTTCTGCATTGTTTGATTAGTGTTAGTTTATGCACCGTCGTATGTTCAATGGCTGCCTCTGTACTTCTATCACACAGGATTGGCATCGCAGTATTAGACGGCATTTTTATAGCTGAGTTATTTTTAAATAAGTAAAAGTAAACTTTTCAAGGGGCCCCAGTCATATTATATTTCTGAATTTTAACCATTTAAGTGCTGTATGTGCCATCATCATATAATGTAATGGTGTGTAATATGTTATAAGGTATCAAATTTATCAAAGCTGTCACTCAGTTTTATTTAGTGTTGCATACAGCGTTGGTAAACACACTAGACTTCTTATGAATGTATGTGAGATGACCATCTTTCTATTTTTATATTAGTGCTGTTTTATACTCTTATGTTGTTTTTTTCCATAAAAAAAGTAATCAGAACTAATTAAAGAGTACCAGTGAGTTTATTTCCTAATTAAAGAAAGGTAATTGTAATAAAAATGCAAATTACTTTAATATATGATGCCCACAGTCTGTTAATTTGAATTTGACAATATGGGGCCTTTCAAGTTAACTTGGGGACAATAAGGGGAAATTCAAGGAAACTTGGGTGCTTTTTTATATTGACTGTCTAAAACTGGTCTCCTTTGAACTGAATTTACCTACTAGTTAAAGTAGTAAAGATTTAAAAGTATAGATTTTGTCATTGAGATTAATTCCATAAAATTTCAAGAGTATAACTCAATTCAGTTCAATTCATGTTTCATTATATAGCGCTTTTTACAATGTAGATTGAAACTGTCAGTTCAGTTTTCAGAGTTCAGTTTAGTTCAGTGTGGTTGTATCAGAACTGTATAGCTGACGATCATTTAGCAAACTATTTTTATGAGTTTACTTTTTTGTGTTTTAGTTTATATATGATAGATGCTTTCAAGCATCATTGGTTACAGTATGATGCCTCTTTGAAAGTCTTATATGTGCAGTTTGGGTTGTGAGTAAAGTCTTTCAAAGGTTAGTGTTTCCCTCCTCACACATTGTGATCACCCTACCTAAGGTGTCCCTCTCCTCCCCCACCCCGAGGGAAAGCTTCTTAAATAAACCATGGGCCTCTCAGTGTGTATGTGTGCCACTGCTCTCTGGCCAACTGTAAACAAGCCGTTTTGTCTGATGTCTATGGTTTGTGTGTGTGCATGCAAGGGAGGGGGGAGCGAGCCTGAAGTCAGACAAAGAGGGTACTTCTTTTACCATAAACGTCCTGTTAGTTCTGTGTGATCAGATCAGATTCAGTGATTTTTAATGTGATGGCTTGTGTGGGAAACATGTGCCCAGATGTTCTGCCTAACACTGTCTGATATTGATGTGTGAAGTATATCACATCTTAGTGTTATTTTGACGTGTTGTTTAGAGGACATGATTTGAGGACTGTTTTTACTTCTCCAAATGATTTCTGAATAATAAGCTATCTTTTTTTATGGCAGTTGCTAAATGTTAATGCATGATTTCCCAAAAAGTTCTACTCATTCTGCTGACTCACAAAGTATCTTTCCTCCCCACAATTTGAGTGGTACTTGCTTAAAAAAATGAGAAATCTTAAAGACCACTTTTAAACTCTGTAGCAGTGTGTTGGACACTGTATTTTATTGTAGAAAGTGCAGGTTAAACCTTCATAATGAATTTCCCCGGCAGCATGGCTGTGAGCTGTAATGATGGCTTTGCTCATGGTGTCACATTTAGCAGTAATAAGACTGACTGCAGTGTCAGTCAAAGCCCATTGTTTTCCACCCTCTTCCTCAACTATGACCTCAATCACTGGTTTAGTATCTCTCTCGCGCTCTCCCCCTCTCTCCCTCCCTGCTGTAGTACTGTAAAGAGTGCCATTTTATCTCTGTCTCAGCTGAATCACCATCTCATTCAGATTAGCAGTCACATCCCGCTCACAGGATTTCAGAGGCGGCTTGCCAACCCCCCTATTATTTTTCAGAGTTTAGAGTTCGCATGTTTTAGGCCAGTCTACTGAAGTTGCCTACAGGCTCATCCCTGGGGCCTTATACATTTCACCTTTTAATGTAACAGTCTGTTGCCGGTAGCCGTTTGTGTCTTTGCAGTAAATTGTGTTGGATTCAGTGAATTTTACTGCTTCAGAAGCAAATGATGGTTTGCAATGGGTCTTCAGGGATGAACTACTGTGCTGCTGAGAGAATGCCGCTGACAAAGATCTCTTTCTTTCTCTTCCATCTGTCTTTCCCTCCTTCTCTTCCTCCGGTGTCGCTCAGATTTCTCTGGTGGTGCTGGCCATAGCGCCATGGCTCAGACCCTTCAGATGGCGATCCCAAACTTCGGCAACAATGTCCTGGAGTGTTTGAATGAACAGCGGCTGCAGGGCTTGTACTGCGATGTGTCTGTGGTGGTGAAAGGCCACACCTTTAAAGCCCACCGTGCCGTGCTGGCGGCTAGCAGCTCCTACTTCCGTGACCTTTTCAACAGCAGTGCGGGCAGCAAAACCCCTACGGTGGTGGAGTTGCCCCCGGCTGTACAGCCGCAGAGTTTTCAGCAGATCCTGGCCTTCTGCTACACAGGACGCCTCAGCATGAATGTCGGAGACCAGTTTCTGCTAATGTACACGGCTGGTTTCCTCCAGATCCAGCAGATCATGGAGAAGGGTACAGAGTTCTTCTTGAAGGTCAGCTCACCCAGCTGTGACTCACAGGGCCTCCATACTGAAGAAACCCCCCCTTCAGAGCCTCAGAGCCCAGTTACCCAGACTGCTGCAGGGGCTGCAGCAAATGGTGGCGTTGGGGTGGTGGCTACGGCGGCCAGTCGACCAGCTTCCTGCTTGACCCCATTGCCTCTGGTGTCTCGGGTGAAAACGGAGCAGCCAGAGACTTCACCCTATTCGGTGGTGTGCACACCGGTGGCCAAGCGGCTCTGGGAGGGAAGCAATCGGGAAGGCGGTGGAGGCTTAGGAGCAGCCGCTGGAGGAGGAATGAGGAAGGCGGCACGATTTTCCCAAGAGATGGCACGTGGAAGTGCCATTCAGCAGCAAGGTAGCATGGGACTTGGTATGGGTCTTGGAATGGGTACAGGGGGCCACGGTGCTGGCAGTGGCAGCACCAATGGCAATGGAACAAGCAGTGCCACCCCTGAAGGCACCAGCCCTGGAACTTTGAGTGCCTACGCCAGTGATTCGCCCATATCTTACCATGATGACGAAGAAGAGGAGGAAGCAGTGGATGATGGCACTGAAGAGCAGTACAGGCAGATCTGCAACATGTACACCATGTACAGCATGCTCAACGTGGGTGCTACAGGTGAGTCCACAGTGTAAATGAAAAACCATAAAATAATCAACTCACTCTCACTGTTGTTCCAAACCTGTATGATGACTTTTACTTCTGTGGAAAAAGAGATGAAATTTGAATTATGTAACGGTTGTCTTTTCCATGCGATTACAATGAATACAGATTGGAACTTTAAATTAATCAATCAAAACTCTCCATTCACTGTAATTAAGTTATCAATATGACTTGTATACTACACTTTTAAAAATTAATGTTCCAAAATAGGGTTTTTACTGATGTGGTAGTACAACCATTTTTCTCATTTTGAGGAACATTTTACCGATCCCTTTTACACTCTACACCTATTGTGTAATGGAAATATTATATATATAGTTGTTAAGAGTTCTTCATGAAGCCATTGATTCTGAAAGAGAACCGTTATTAGTAAGAGTGTAAATCTCCTGAAGCCATACAATAGCAGACACTGAATTCTATTTGCAGTAAGAACTCAACATTGTGATTGATTTCATTAATCCATATATATGCTATTGTTTTTAAGGTTTTTTTGCAGTCACTTGCAACTTCGACTCAAAATCCAGTCAAGAATTGATGCATGCTACCTCAGTACTTTTTTTTTCTTGTTATACTCTTTACATCTTTTGAGCTGTTGTGATCGTTGAGTCAGTCAGATTTATAATTGAACAATCCAAACTGGTTTTGTGACCTGAATGAACTGATTTATTTTAAGAAGGTTTATCAATCCAACATAATTTTTTCAGTGAATAATGACAGAAAAGCCAGTTGCAATCCCTGTTCATGACAGCACAGATGTCATCTTTTTTTCAACTGAAGAAAAAAAAAAAAAGTCAACGGGTTTTATGACAGAATTTTAATTTTTAAGTTTTAAATTAACACTTTCCAAATCAGCAAATCAGTGTTGCAATGTATGCAGTTTCCAGCTTTTTTGGGGGGTTCCCATTTTAACAGGTTTTAACATTTATTGCCTACTTTCTTTTGTACTTCTTAAATAGCAATAGCTAAATTCACACTTTTTGTTAAAAACTGTTTGGAGCTCATGAATATTTTATTAGAAGGTCTTCTTATCTTCTCTCAGACGGCATGAAAACTGAATGTGTTCTGATGCCTTTGGATTTCACAGGTCTTTTATTAGTCTTAGTCCCAAGAGCTCTGTGTTATCTGTCGGTTTTTGAGAGTCTAAAGATTTGAGTGCTGTTTTAATCTTGACTGTCTAGACTGCGTGCGCTGAGCTCACGTTTTTGTTTTCACATGTTCTCTGCTCTCTATAAACTTCGCTTCTCTTGTTCTTCTCTTCGCTTGCTTCTCATTTTCAGCAGGGGAGCGTGTGGAGGCCCTCCCGGACCACTCAGAGACGCGGCCCAGGATGCGTGGCCGCCAGGATCTCGCCTCTCTCCCTGCTGAGCTCATTGCACAGATTGGCAACCGCTGTCATCCCAAACTTTACGAGGAAGGTGACCCTGCAGAGAAACTGGAGCTCGTTTCAGGTCTGAGTTTGATCATTGTACCTGTTTCTTAAGAAAACCCCTCAATGCATCAACGAATCTTGAGTCAGAGGTGCATTACAATGAGATAAATCTTTCTTTTGTTGTCAAGCAATCCTCATGTCACATCTTATGAACTATCTGCCAAAAATAAGTAAATGTATAGAAGAGACAAATCGCTGGTATAACCGGCATCATACAACTGAGTCATGTTCAATAGCCCATGAAAAGCAAATGATCTGTGGTGGTAATTGATAGGTTGACAGTGTTTGGAGAAGCCGTGTTTTGGTATTGTGGTGTAGAACAGGTTTTGTTGAGTGACTGTAAAGTAATGGAGGCTTTTGTGTGCTGTAAAGCGTGGCCTTATGTGACTCCCAGCCATCCGACTGGATCTGTTCAGTACACATAACAGAGGAATCCTGCTAATCGCTGGAACTTTATTTAAACAGCAGTCACATATATAAACATGCACCTCAAAGTGCTTTACAAACACGATAAAAGAAAGTGTACGAGCAAGACCAGACATGAAGCAATATAAAATGGAAAATGAAATGAGGAATCGAAACAGACGAGCAGACTAATGATAAAAAGGACTTTGGGGGAAAAAAATGTCATTAAAAAAGATGAACAAACACAAAAGCGCTGGAGGAGGGAAAAGCAGAAATGGAAATGAGACAAAAATGTTTAATTAAGAGCATGATGGAAAATAAGCCTTTGAATGATTTTGAAATGTAGTTTTAGTAAAGTCCACCCCCCCACCCCAATAGAGGCAGGTTTTGTTCTTTGGATTATGACCAACGGCTGTTTAGTCTTTTTATCCGTAATCCTGGAAAACTAAACAAGCCAGTGCTTGATGATCGGACAAAAACAGACTGTCAATCACAGACCAAATTCTATGACTATATTTGAAAACTGTGAAAATGCAATTCACTACATTTACATGTCAACTGGTTTAAATGTGGATGGTTTGACTGTTCAAACGTTTAGGATCAGTAAGATTTTCATTCTCATTGTTGATTACAAAATGGATCTGATCTGAAACTAATTAAAGTACTCACTTGCATGATTATATTCTTATTTCTGATATGTAAGCAACAATGTTTAAATGATGTTCTTTAAACCTTTTTGTCCATTCATTTAAAGAGAAGAATCACAGAAGTCCTCAATTTTAAAAGCTGTAACAGATATTTCGAACAACAATTTCAATGACTGATTTATGTGATTCCTTTGGAATTACAGTAAGCACTTTAAATTATATTAATTGACAGCATAGCCTTTATTTGAAAGATTTTTTTTTTTAAATAACTGAACAAACTTACCAAACCCAATATTTATATAGTATTATTATTATTATTATTATTATTTGTTATTTGTACTAGTTGCAAATGGTGACTCACAAGGCATTAATGTTTGCCAACAATGTTAATCTTTACCCCTTTACCCAAATTGACTAATTCTGACTTGTGTGGTCACCGGAAACTAGCATTCTGTAAGTGAACCACATTGTTCTGCATCTATCCCAAAGAGGCACAAAATCATGTTGGATGTAGTTTTTATCAATTGTTGCTAGTGTTTGACAGTCAATTAGACTTTGACAGTCACTGCATATAAAAAAAACACAAAAGAAGTATTGAGTATATAAAACATTTTCAATTTCAGATATTAATAGACTGACATGATTTGTTTATATAGCATTTTCATTTAAAATTAGATTTCACAAGCATCTGCAATTTGCTCATAACAATGCCAGAGTGATGATCACACAAACGGATGCAGCAAAACAACCACCATATTTAGCGAAGACAGGTGTGGAAAAGCTACATAAATAGAAAGTCGTTCTTAATAAAACAATCAGCACTCAAAGTTCACAGGTTGCAGTCACTACTAACACGCATGAATGATCTTCAGTGGTAATAAGGAGAGCTGCATGTTTTTCTGAGCTCTGTGTGTTTGGTATTCATTCATTAAGCATTCATTTTTTTGTGACTTCTATGCATTCATGCAAACTGATGAGTCATGAATTTGTCAGTGTTTCAATATAAATGTGCTAGCATATCTTTCCTCAGTACATATAATATGAATGCAGTTTCACACTTATATTGTTCACAGGCACCAGCGTGTACATCTCTCGAGCTCAGCTGATGAACTGTCACGTCAGTGCTGGGACCAGACACAAAGTCCTTCTGAGGAGGCTGCTGGCTGCTTTCTTTGACAGGTAATCTCTACTAAAAGTTAAAGTTGTCTGCTATAATAGTGAAACCGTGGCGCCTCTAACTTTCCTGTTTCTAAATGACACACAGGAGCACTCTGGCCAACAGTTGTGGAACCGGCATCCGTTCCTCCACCAATGACCCCAGCCGTAAGCCACTGGACAGCCGAGTGTTGCATGCAGTCAAGTGTAAGTTAATAATTTTATAATTCTCAGCAACTTCTTTGCTTACTACTTTAATGGCCGTGTACATCAAGCACTACAACTGCACAGATTTTAATTCTAGTTTAAATTTAATTGAGTTTTAATTCTGCAAGAATAGAGAAGTCACTGGAATTACTTTCAGAACAATGTTTTTGTTCAGCTGATGAATGCTAAAACACAATGTCAGTCAAATTCAGCATTACATGCACATTCATTTAAAGTGGCAGATGATATTACCTCTGCTAGAATATATAATAAGCAATTATAAGCAAGTTATGGGGCGTAACTGTATTGTCACAATATATCAAGATAAAAATGCAACATTGTGTATCATGTATATCTCAAAAGTCTTCATTTAAAGGGATAGTTCATTGATCAGTTCATTTTCCCATACTCCTCTTGTTACAAACCTGTCTGAGTTTTTTTTTTTTCACCTGTTAAACACAAAAGAAGATATTTTAAAGAATGTTGGAAACTGAAAGACATTGACTTCCATAGCATTTTTTCCTACTATGGATGCTAATGGCTACCGGTTTCTACATTCTTTAAAATATATTCTTTTGTGTTGAATACAGCAATGAAACCCATAAAGATTCGAAACCACCAAGGGGGGGGGGGGGAAGTGGCGATTTAAATTTAAATTTTCAGTGAACTATCCCATTAAGGTATTTTTACATATAAATGTTATTGATCAGTGCATAAATGTCAAAATTTGAGTTGCCTGTTTGTTAATTGTTACTGGTTATTAATTATAAATCAATAAAATTATACTTAAAGTATTTTAATAAAATATTTGGCACTTTGTAATGTAGTTTATACTTTACATTACATTATCTATGAAATTGCAATGAAGGTCAAAATATGAACCAATGTCCAATAAGCTCAAATTCAATAGTTATATTTAAAAGTGTATCCCTGCATTTTTGACTTTCAAAAAGAAAATGTCACAAGTTTGTAATCAATCTTGGGAAAGTTTGGGCTTCAGAGAATCCATCATTTTTGTCTGGGAAATGAAGAACGTATTTCGAGGCTGCATTTGATGGAGGTTTTGAACTGGAACAGTTGACAGGCTTCAAATGCGGCCTTTGAAGGATACAATGTCTGAATTGGGACACGGCTGTTGTTATAGTACATAAACTTCTCCCTCCTGTATATCAACAGTTTACTGTCAGAACTTCGCCACCAGCTTTAAGGAGAGTGAGATGAACGCCATCGCGGCGGACATGTGCACTAACGCTCGGCGCGTGGTGAGGAAGAGCTGGATCCCCAAGCTGAAGCTACTGATGGCGGAGGGAGATGCCTACGCCAGTTTCCTCCCTGACAGCAACAAGATGGAAGCGGACGGCCTCAGTGGCGAGCCCACCTTTGAGAATGCAAGCTTGGAGGGCGGCGCTTCCGTGGAGACCGGAGGATCCTCGGGCGAGTCTCTGCAGGGTGTGGGCGGAGACAACGGCACTTTGTTTCAGTGAGCAACCCGGAGAGGAAAACCCTGCCCCATCCCCTCTGCCGCCCCACCTCCTGCCCGCCTCCCACCTCGCTGCGTGACTCTTGGGCTCTGCTGCTTCTGCCTGGGATGGGAAAGGGAGAGTCGGGTAGGAGATTGGAGAATAAAGCACGGTCTAGTGTTGGGAGGAACATGGGGGGTTTATGTCAGGGGCGCCATTTTCTTTTCAATCATTTTTTGTTTTTGCTGAATAACCCTCTTTTGCACAGAAGATCCCCTTTGCCTCCATGCTCGGCAAGTAAATCTAGTCACCGATGCTATAGGAATGCATAATTAGGACCAGGAAAATTATAGCGACGGGAGGTGTGAGGTTCCCTGATCTCACTCTACTGAATTTGAATGTATTAGTTTGTAGCACCTGGCTATGTCAGACTAGCCGATTGTATTTGGCCCAGGAGAGAGACAGGAAAAATGCTTCATAAGATCTGAAGGAACAGCAGATGGAGAAAGTAGTGAGGGAGGAGAGGAGAAAGAGAAGTAGGTGGCATATTCTGTCTCTCGTACTGTCTAAAATGGAAACTATCTGATATCCTCCTCTCCTTCCATTCTTCCCAAAATATATGTGGGATCTTAGTCTGCCACGTTCTTTGTTTTTTATATCGCCGTTTTCTCCTTTCCCCTTCTACTTGTTCCACTGTGTGTGATTTTTATATGAATCCAGAGTTGATGAAAGATGATTAAGGACTGTAAAGGATAAAAATATATTTATCTGCTCGCACCTTTAGAGTTCGAGAGAGAGAGGGGGATTGTTTTAAAATCTCTACTTTTTTTTTTTTTACTTAAATGTTTCTCGAGACACCTTGTTATTGGGCTTTAAATGGAAGTAGTGAGAAAACGAGGAGTATTTTTGCATAAGGATTATCTTACATTTCAAAGACTGGTGCTTGGCTTGTATTTGGAACACGATTGTGTCCGTAGCTGAATTCGATTGACCTATAGACCAGTGATGTACCATTTGCAGCTCTCATTATTTAAAGTGACAGTTTATTTGAAAATGAAGATTTGATTATTTACCGCCCTCATGTTGATCCAAACTCGTTTGAATATTACCCGTTTTGGACTCCCTCGACTCGTTGTATGCATAAATATAATCAAAACCTTATTCAAAATGTCTTTTACGTTCCACAGAAGAACTAGTCAAACAGTTTTGGAGTGGCACAAGGGTGAGTAAATGATGACAGAATTGACTAAACTATCATTTTAAGAATTGTGTAGGACATCAAAACTTAGTGTTTTAGCTGTAAACCTTTTTAGCTTTCTTCCCCCTCCCCATTATCGCACACAAACACGCTTTTACAGCCCAGGGGAAGGGAGGTTGTGCTTCTTATTGTTAGTCACTTTACTGTCTTAAGGTTTGGGCCTGACTTTGTGTGTGTGTTTGGGAGCGGAGGAGGGTTTACATTGCCTGTGTCCCAGGAGAGGAGGAGCAGAATAATTAAGTCTCTCCATGTTGCCCATGTCCCTGTTTGGGCAGCTGCGTGTGTGTATGTCTGTGCTCGCTTAGGCAAGCATGTCTGTGTCCG
This sequence comes from Danio jaintianensis, assembly GCA_903798115.1. NCBI lineage: Eukaryota > Metazoa > Chordata > Actinopteri > Cypriniformes > Danionidae > Danio > Danio jaintianensis. The sequence goes on from CAIGQV010016604.1 coordinate 15,603, forward strand.
CACAAGTCACCATCTGTATACATTCCTCGCACATAGTTGGCACTGTGTGTTTGCATGTGGGTGATGTGTTGATTCGGGGATTTAGGGTGTGTTTGTCTCATATGGACGCTTTTAAGGAAATTCGGCTGTCTGAAGGTTTGCTGTAACCCATGAACTTTTTGCATATCCCAGATTTCCATCGAGATTTGAATGGGATTGCATGGTGATGTCTTAATGTGCACTCAGGCATAGGTTTTAAATGCACATGCCTCGCTAAAACAGAAACATGATACTTTAGGCTATTTTAATATTTCATGCCCGAGTTATTAGGCCATGTGTGTTTGTGTAAGTCCTGTTTTTGTGTGTGTGTGTGCTACTGATCTCCTGGGACACATACAGTAGCCGCCCCCTTTCTGACAGAGGAAACGGACCTCTTTGCACCTTTTCGTAGACTGAACTAGAGCTTTTTGCACCTTTTTTGTAGAGGAGAGTGGTGGATTGTGCACCTTTTTTGTAGAGCGTAATTGATGGTTTTTGGACTAAACTTTGTGGATGTGGATGTGTCGGTATCTGGCCCGGAACAGGATGCACCCCTGTGTCTGTGGTCAACTGTGCTGAATACTGATGTAAATATCGAAGAGACTGTTGAACAGATTTTGACCACGTTTTTTTAACAGGTCGTTCATCTTTTTAATTGATGGCTTACATTAGGTCTTTCACCCCTCTTGTTTTTTAGCTCATGCTTTTTTTCTTTTATTTGCATAACCAAGTCTGGCTTATCTGCTGTTTGTATATCTGGAAATTGTAGTTCTTTTTGTTTTGTTTTCAGGCTCAAGAGTCGTAGCAAATAAAGTGAACTCCTGGCAAGTTTACTTCTTAAGTGCAGTCTGGTTCAGGTCTGACCGGTGACCTAGTTTGTTTTGTTTTGTTTGTTTTCCTTCAGTTTTCTTTTGGACCAGAAGACAATATTGCCTCTTGTGTAGAAATGTATAACATTTGCCAAGCCTGCAAAATCAACATCTGGGAACGTGCATGTATCCATTTCCTTCTCTATTTTGTTATTCTTTTAGCAGACCACGTGTACTGTATTTACTTTTCAACTACTACTAATTCAAGGTGAAAGAGTTGACTTGCCAAGTTTTTTAAGGATACAATATAGAGTTGTTTGACTGATGATAGAGTACTGAGTATTTTTTTCATTTCTTTTTATCGACTAAAGTGCTGGGAAAGTGGGGGGCCATGGTGAGGGATGTACTGGTGCTATGTGTGCTATTCTTTAGATGTTAAAGGCCTGCTGGGTCACTGGTGCCTTCAGGAGGACTGTGGGAGATGGACTGCATGTGTATATCTGGGTGGGGTGTGGAGCAACGGCAGCGCTCCTCTCTCTCCTCTCGCCGGCTATGACTGTGCCAGTGTTTATGCGTCCTCCATTTTGATGGCACAGATCACATATGCTGCATGCGTCGCTGGAGAGGAACTGCTGTGTCCATACGCCACCTGCTGTCTCTATGTTGTTACTGCGGTTTAGATTTAACTACTTACAGTCAACACCAGGGGGTGTCATAACTAAGAACGATCACTATTATTGGCCACAAATAAGGCCTTTCTAGTACTGGGAAGTAAAAGGTGATGTGTGTAATTATTATTTTCGATGTAAAAATAATAGAAGTAAGCCATTTGTAGGTTGATATCCCCCCCCCCCACACACACACACAAAAAAGTATAACACTGTGGCTCTGTCAGAATGCTGCTCTGTTTGTTTGAGCATCGCAACCAGCCTGAAGGAGCATCAACCCATGGCGTTCAAGATCAATATTTTTGCAATTCCGTTTCAAATTACACACTTCACCTTTTAGGATTGTTTTTATTTTCTATTTTAATTTAGTAAAACTAAAGTCTCGCCTGGTATGAAAGGATTTTTTAAAGAGAAGTATATAGTGGGAACGAAGGGACCAGTGTTGATTATTAAAAAGAAAAGATGGCCTGAGTGTCCATATCATGTTGCCTATCTGTCAGCTCTCTGTGCCCGAGCAAAGCACCTTTTCCTGGGGTTTGCGTTCATAGACGTGTTTCTCAGAACCTTGCAATTCAGTCTGACTGTGTCGTGGAGCTCAGAGAGCAGATAGATGGCAGACGCTTGTGTGGTTGGAGAAAGAGCGTGAGAGTTGAACTGCCCATAAGTCTTGTCATTCTTCCTTGTAACACAGTTTGTTGGGTACTTGTGCATTGTAGATCATTGTGAATTTGTAACCTGGTGGATTGCTGACAGCATGCGAGAGAGAGCTTGGAGTGATGTATTAAAAATTGAACTCTTTTATAAATGGTGACTGTCTCTCCTCTCTGCAAAGGCAGAAACCGGGCACTTGCCACATTTTGCAGGTTTCCCTTCAGCTTGCAGTTTTTGCTACCTTTTTTTTTTATCAACAGAATGCAGCACTGCTATCCCACTAAATAACAGACATACAACATGAAGATACTCTCACCTCTTTCTCTGCGTGTTGCATTCTCTTCCAGCACACCCCAACACTCTGCTTGCAGTCTTTCCCCTGAAATGAGATGATGATCATGAATATAACCCAACTTTGCAAATGTTTTGGTAAAGTAACGTCTGACAGCTGGACAACTGAGTTGTCCATACATGGTATCATGAATTACGAAGAAATACAGACAGGATGGGGGATGACATCAGTTTGCTTAAACACTCAAAACAACAAACTGGTTGTGAACCTTTTTTACGATGCAGTGTCTCACTTTCTATGACTACATCCCTATACAAATCTATATACTGTATATTACATAGAAGCACTAATGAAGTTTGATTGTTAGTCGTGCACTCTCAGCATGAGTTGTAACCCATACCCAGCTGTGCTCATGCAGTGACCCTGTAACGCCAGTGCTCATCCACTCCATTCTGTCTGTGTTCAAAGTGCCAATAACTTTGTGAATCCCTAACTGTGACCCAATATTATCAAAAGTAATTGCACATTAACTACTGTAAAAAATGAGTAAGAGAAAAGTCAAAGGATACAGCTGAATATCTTAATAAAAGTTTGTAACAAAAGCCTTTGTGTCTGGCTCTTTTTTTTTTTTACACAAAATATGTTTGCTGCTTGTTAAAACTACTTATTTAAATAAGCTAAATCAACACAGTTCCGGAGTTGTTTTTTGGGACAACTTAACTGTTTCATGTTCAATCCACTAAAGTTTGTAAAAAAACAATTGTTAATTAATCGATGTGAAGGAAATGTGTGGAACCCAGCATTTTTACAGTACAATATGCTGTGAAAGAGATTTGACACTTCTAACATCAAATTATATATATATATATATATATATATATATATATATATATATATATATAAAATAACCAAGTTACATTTATTTGAGGTGAAAATTAAGATACAAAAAATGAATCAAATGTTAAATCTATAACAAGAAAAAAAAATGTGATTAGGAAATGCAAGATTATTTTTTCTTGTCAATAAAAAAAACAACAATAGCTTTATTTGGGATTTAGATATTTGCCATCTTTTTTAAGCAATCTTGCAGCTGCCCTTGGAAATCTGGCCAAGCCCCCTGGTTAAAAACTATGCATGTGCAAAGTATTTTTTAATAATAACGATAACAATTTTCCTGATAATTACATCTTGGTGAAAGAAACCAGCATTGTGCAAATTCCAGTTTATACGATTTGGAATAATATTGTTTGTCAGTTGGGCAGAGTATGATGGTCAGTTTTAGGATACAGCTTTCAAAGGTTTCCTGCATCCGATGCTTTGAAAGCAGTATATTTATACAGCCTCAGTTTTCTAAGGACCATTAAAAAACTAACTGAACTCTTTTTCTTGTATCAGGCTATTCAGTATTCTTGTAGACCTTGGGAGGTTTAAGAGCTTATTCATCACAACTGGCCCTGAGCTGTAGCTTTACCTGATCACAAAGAATATGAGGAGCATGCATGTGCAACCTTTCTTGGCACAGTCTGTCTATATCTGCAAACCAGATATCTGCAAATATATTTTTTCATGTCATTTTTAATCAATTGCCTATTCGTTTGACATCCACTCATAAATAAAACATTAATTTTATGGTTCCTTCGTCCAAGCACTACACTCACTGAATTCAGTAAAACGAAACGCGTTTGATAAATAAATGGTTAGTTCAACAACATCTGGGAATACAGCGTTTGTAAAATGGTGTTGTTACAGCTTTGATCAGAAAACAGCTGGATATACGCCGTAAATGGGCAGAGGAAGCTCGACGCTCTCGGGTCGTGTGAAGTTATTGGCTATGACGAAATCTTTTGAGACAAATAAGGCAACCGGAAGTAGCCTATGCGCCCACGCATCATGGGTTTTCCACAGAGCGGACTAACTGGCGGATGTTCCTTTTATGGGCATAGGAGAATGAGGAAGCCAACCATAACCATTGGAACTGAAGTGTCTTCTCAAACCGAGGCTAAAAAAGGAGCAAAAACTTTTTACATTTGACAATGCTCTCTCTCTCTCTCTCTCTCTCTATATATATATATATATATATATATATATACATATATAATGATGTAATATAATATATAGTAATTAAATATAATATCACCATTTCAATTTAAATCAATAATTTAAAATAAAATGTACTAACAACACAATCAGAATATTATATTAGGCTACGTCGACGTTGCATTGCTTTTTTTCTATTTTATAAGGTCAAGTGACAGCAAAGATTAGTTTAGAAATTATTCCTTTTTATAAACAATCCACTGCCGGATTACATCAGGAACTGTGTGATACACGTTCTGACTTATTTCCTCAAACAGAACCTCAAGGCATGGGAGGAGCCCGAGTGTCAATCACAAGCGCATACGTCACCAAAACTATATAAAGCCCGCTGCCTTTACGCTGGGGTTTACTTCAGGGAATGAAACCACGGTTAAAGTAAACTGAGCTCAGAGAAAAATACCTGCACATTATTTATATGCTCAAGAGTTATTTGAACATCTAAGAAAAATGGATGTCACAACAGAGGCCAAGCAGATTATGGTCCAGGCTTTGGGTAAAATTTACAGCTCGCGCACCCAGCGTGGCGGACTTCGGCTCCACCGGAGCCTGTTGCTGACGCTCGTCATGAAATCTGCAAGGGACATTTACCACTCTGCCCGACTGACGAGCGAGAAAAGCGGACAATCGGTCACAGAGGAGAGCACATCACACACGGAGGAGCCCATGGACACATCGAGCTCCACGGCGACACCTCTGCGCGAGACATCGGCGCAGTCCAGCGAGGACGGGCAAAGGTCCGGACTCGAGGGTCATTCGCATCTACACAACCCCGCGGTGGACAAAGAAAACTGCAGCCCATCCAGACAGGACCGTCACTCTAGAAAGCGACGGAGCAAAACAGCCACGGATCCAGACTTCATACCGTGCAAAAAAGCCAAACTGGAGTGCGCGGAGGTCAGGGGCGTTCTTCAGAATAACTCCAATAACTGCGGCAGGGCGCTGGACTCGCTGTCACTCGTGCCAATGCCAAGGACAATTGTCACTTTTTGAAGAGACAAACAACAGAAGGGCAGTGAAGTGAACTTTGCGCACCACTGGAAGCGGATTGTGTCGAAGAACTGCCACCGGGCAGTATTGAGGGCACTTGAGAAGCCAGTGGGTAATTTTACTCACAGTGGAACAATGTGACAGCTGGTTACTCATAGGAGACTATTGGACATTTCTGACTAATGGTGCAACCCGTCATGTTGATCTGAGTCAGCATACGACGCGGTACTAGTACTTCGACGAGAAGTGTGACTGGGAAAACCACCACGGACATTTACATGAACTTTTTTATTTATTTATTGGTCAGGAATGTTTCTGGATGTTCTGACTGTGTGCTGTTTGGATGGTCAGTCCAGTCATTACACTGACTGACTCGCCTGCTGGAAAATCCACATTAAAGTGCTGTGGAAGGTTTTAGCTGGTTTGTTAATGGCCAAGCTAGTCATGTGGATTTCCATGCTGGTCAACATGAAATAAGCTATACAACAAACGTCTTGATGTTATGATTAAATCTACCTACCTCACTTTTGTACAATAAAATATCTTTAAACATATCATTTTCTGCGTGTGGCGCATTCTGTTCAGACCGGTTTTTCCGAGAAATGTTTTGACTGTGTGTCAGCTAGTTGAAAGTATTGGCGGTCATGTGACCGGAGGCGCGGATGGCTCACGGGCAGGAGGTGTTCGCGGAAGGCAGGAAGCGGTGAGCCCGTCAGGCCGGATGAGCACTGTCGACACTTTTCACACTCCCACTGCTTTTCAGCCCCATTTAAATGGCTCAGGATATGGGGAACAAAAGAATTGAAGCTGTAAAACGATTCAACAATTTACTGGTTATTAATGGGCCATTAGGAGATGTTGTGAATCCAAACAGGTGTTTTACAGCTATTGTCCTTATGTTGCCAATTCTGTTTAGAACAACTAATACGCCTAAGTGGTCCTACTAATATATATGCATCGGTTTAGCTACATTAAAATGTGTTACTGCTACAAAAAAGATGTGTAGTTAAACCATGGTAACGTTAACCATGAATCAACCATTATTTGTAGTTAAACTGTGGTTATTCAAGAAAGTGAAACAAACATTTTATCGGTGTTAATATCCAAAATGCAACGAGCTACATTTATTATTTTTCGGCGGTATTCTGTTGACGTTCTCCGCCGCTTCCAAATTGCGTTTTGGCGCCCCTAGTACAAACTCGCTTACCTCTACCCTTCTTTATCAGGGGTCGCCAGAACAAACCCATCTATATTAAACAGAACCATGCACAAATCTGTTATACAGCCGTATAAAAATACAAAGCCACTTGGAAATTCTCATTTGGATTTATGATTTAGCTATGTTTGTATAAAACTTGGTCGGTTTTGGTTTTTATTATTTACAGTATGATGACCATGCTTTTTAAATGTAAAATACAATCGTAATTTAGAGATTCTTTGTTGCATTAATCGCCATGTTAATATTTGCTGTTGACGCAGCAATCTTATGCCCCACGTTAATCGCGGTATCAGAGCCGGAAGTGGGGCAGGAATGGGCGAATGAGCGGAAGGAGGTGGGCTATTAGTAGAGCAAAGGAAGTACTGTACCTTCACACATCCGCACATCTGGCTGACACACAGCAGACATACAGCCGGGGGCGGGGTGCCGCCGAACGCCTGTGTGCCCCATTGATTGTCCTGCTAATGGAATGAGCCGCTCCCCCTCCCGAGTGTGAAACCCGAGCCTTCAGTGTCTAAAAACTCTCAGGAATGCACTGTTAGCTCCTGCAATCTCCTGACCAAACGACTTTACAACCATCGGATCAGCAGAACCACACACACACAAAGACCTGCAGGAGCGGAAGAGGACAGAGCATGGGTAAAAACAAAATGACAGAAGCTAATCATTTATCAACACACCCACTGATACAGTACAAAGAAAATGATAGAACATTTTACGCAGCGGATGCCCTTCCAGCTGGAACCCATCACTGGGAAACACCCTATGGATTTATCCTACCCAATTCACCTATAGCATTGGGTAGGCTTAATTGTCCGTAGTGTATGAGTGTGTATGGATGTTTCCCAGTGATGGGTTGCAGCTGGAAGGGCATCCGCTGCGTAAAACATATGCTGGATAAGTTGGCGGTTCATTCCGCTGTGGCGACCCCAGATTAATAAAGGGACTTAGCCGAAAAGAAAATGAATGAATTCACCTATAGCGCATGTCTTTGGACTTGTGGGGGAAACCGGAGCACCCGGAGGAAACCCACGCCAACACTGAACTCCACACAGAAACGCCACCTGACCCAGCTGAGGCTCGAATCAGCGACCTTCTTGCTGTGAGGCAACAGCGCTACCCACTGCGCCACCGTGCTGCCCATGATAGAACATATATTGCTTATATTATTTTTATATGGGATATATTCAGTAAAACATTACATTGAATTTCTTGTATTAAAAAAACATAGCCCATAATTATACTAGAATTCAACATTTCTTGCATTAAAAAGAAAAAAATGCTAATGAATAATAAGGTTGAGCTGTTTAATGTGAGACATTGACCACAGTAAAGGGGATAGACATTTCACCCAAATTTAAAATGATGTCATCTTAGGTTTTGGTAACCATTAGGCCCAGTCCTACTAAGGCCTAATAACTAAACCACACTAAAAACTAAAATAAAGGTTCTTTATTGCCATCAATAGCTTCATGAAGAAATTGTAACATCCATGAAACCTATTCAATGCACAAAAGATTCTTCAGATGGTTGAAATGTTTTTCCACATGAATAAATAAATGGTTGTTTTAAGAAAATAGTCCATTTACTGAAAATGTTTCTTCAACATTCAACAAACTCAGTACCTTGATGCCACAGCTCTGCAGTTTAGCTTTAACCCTAATTAAACCAACCTGATCAAACTAATTGTGTCTGTTAGACTTGTTTGAAACCTGCTGGTAAGTGTATTGAATCAGGGTTGGAACTAAACTCTGCAGGACTGCGGAGCTCCAGGATCTGAGTTTGGCACCCCTGTTCTATGGCATCCTTGCAAAAACCCTTATTTGGAACCTTTATTTTTAGGTAATGCTAAAGATACAGTTCTAAAACCACAACTAAAAATAAACATGAATAAAATATATTTATTAATAGTTGTTATGGCTCTCATTAGACTAATTGTTGGTGTTAATGAACCTTTAGTTTCATTTTTAACATGATCTTTTTTTGTTCTACAGAAGAAAATAATACATGCCATTGAATGACATGAGGGTGAGTATTCAAAATGATGTCAGGACATTATTTGATGTATTTGAGTTCCTCATCACCACTGAAGTTCACAAGCAACTTGATTATTTTAAAATCAGGCTCATCAGATTTTTCTTTCACAAACCCATTCATGTAGTTCAATCAATTATGTTATTAAAGAACAAGACATAAAAAGGACAACCATTTAGAATAAAAAAAAGAAAGTGTCAAAGATGACCTTAGTTTTTTTGTCGGCATAGTATTTACAATTTAAATGCATTTAAAACAAATAAAGCGTCTAATGGTGCAAATGACTTTTGTTAAAATGTCAAAATATAGGTGAAAAAGGTGATGTAAAATAATGGGTGAAACCACAAACTTATTCTCTTTCATATTTTACATAAAAGTACAGGTCAGAATAAGTGATTACGCTGAATTGTCTTATATTTCATATAATTAAAACTCAATTGCTGATAAATGGGTTAAACCTAGTGAGCTGAAGGATAGTGGCAAAATATCACATTTTAATTGATTAGATAGTGTTTGGGGGCTGGGAAATATATATAGTCTTTAATATGTCATCAAATGCTTATTGCTCTAAATATGTCTGACATGATTTTTGTATTATATAAACTATTGGTACATTGAATGACATTTTACTTATTTACTGTCTTGTTTACATGTTGATCAAAAAAAAGTGAAGAGGAAAAAAATGCAACTGGACATTCTACTGTAAAACACACACACGTATAGCATTTTGATATAGCAGTTTTCCAGCAGCGTGCATGTACAGTAATTGATAATAGCATCATGAAAGTGTTAAATATTGTTCTGCACACTTTCTCCAGAGCGTACAGAATTCAAGCAAGACCCTTTTAACCCCCGAAGCAGTGGAGGTGTCTTGTGACAGACTGCTCCTGTGGTCTGATCCCTCTGTGTGTCAGACAAGGCTAACACAGACAACAGGACTGCTATATACCGCTGCAAAAAGAGGACACATTCAGCTCGGAGTACACTCACAATCACACCCTGCGTTGCTGAATGCACATTCTTTGGGAATTGTGTAATAATCAGAAACTCAAAACAAAAGGGAATTTCAGATCTAAGAACTCCAGTTCAGACTCAAAAAAAAACAGTAAGGATTTTTTTTCTTGACTCTTTTATTTCTTTCTTTTTTTGTGACAGTAGTCATATTGACGTGCCCTGAACATAGTGTTGAAGTGTCTCTCTGTCTAGTTGGCAGAAGAAGAAGAAAAAAACAGCTAGAAACAGAAAGAAAGAAAAACAACTTTCAAATTGCAAAGTGATTTTCCTCCCCAGAACATGTTTTTTTTTGTTTTTGTTTTAAAAAATAGAGCATAAAGGAATATATTACTTAAAAAAAAGATTTATCTGTACTTGTGTTTTTTTCCTCCTACAAAAGTTTTTTTTTTATTCCTGCAGCTGACTTTTTATCAAACGCTGTGGCATGCACATTGCACATGCAGTTCTCGAGGTAAATGCTTCTCTACATTATTTTTTTTTTCATTTGTGACAAAAACTTGCTTATTTTTTAAGTTAAATCTTTTTACAGTGTGGCTCCCACATTGGTGTTGTACTTTAAATAGGCATTTGTTTTTGCCAAACATGAACAGAGGTTGTTAGTAATGGTGATTTATGACAGACAGTGTGAAATGTCAATGTCCTAACCAACCTACCGCATGTGTTTTGCTTCTGACTGAAGTTGAGAGAACATCCTGCATGCAAATGAGAATAAAATTATTCACAAGGTGATTTTTGAGACAAACACGCTATTCAGAAACACTCTAAAAATTTGGATTGTTTTCAGACCACATTTGAGTTATGGAAAACCCCTGATCGTTGGGTTAAAGTTGGGTTTAAAATTACATTTCGAATATTCAGTGTAGTTTGTCCATTTTTTACTCAAATCTGAGCTAAAACAACCCGTTTTTTTAGTGTAGCAATATCATTCCCCTCTATGCATCTTCCAACTTAAAACGGCTTCATATTGCATATTTAGATTCTGTCCTTGTAAAAAGTAATTCTCTAACTAACTGCCAACTGTGGATAAAAGAATCTAAAAGAAACTTTTTTTTTAAACTTCTATTGAGGACATATATACTAAATAACACTGAATTAAGGCACTGATAAATCCCAGTAATACATAACTAAGAATGCAGTTCTCAAACTAAATCAAGTAATAGCAAGGGGACAATTATACTCACTAGTTGTGGACACACTAATCTCCAAGTAAAGCCCCAGACTTACCAGTTTTATCAGTAATGCTACATACAGGACTCGCTCAAGTGGGATTGTGAATGATAATATGTTAGTAATTGCTACATACATTGTTTCATTTGCGCATGCTGCAAAGTTGGACTCTTTCGGCAGCGTGTTTTGGGTATGCGGAGTCATTCTGCCTCGTAAAAGAAGGCTGAGATGACGATGGATAACATGGGCAGAAGAGACACAAAGATCAGTGGGACACAACAGACAAGTTTTGGCAGAAAAGGCCCGGTCATTGTTTTCACCCATGCAATTTGATTGGCGGTGTTACATGTTTCTGTGCAGTTTGATTGGCTGTGTTACATTTCCTGAACACAGAACAGTGCACCATCGGTGACAGACACATAGTACTACTTTCAGTGTACAGGTCATTGACATAAAAACATGGAACATAAAAAGGTGAGACTGACAGAGCCAGAAAAATCACTGGCTGCCGAACAGTGTGGATCACAGCGCCATCTGCTGGTCAAGTAGAGGTAGTGGAGCTCAGTTACCTTCTCACCATTCAAATTTCTTCAGGACTTTTAGGTCGGGTTAAAGCAGTGGCTGAGGCTTAGATATTTACACCAGTTCTGCTGTCATTTATGACAAAGCTGCTTATTTTCTATCTTTTTTTTTTTTTTAAAGGGGAAGTTTTGATATTTAAAGTCAAGACACTGCAGGTAAAAAACAAAAAAAGATAATAGTTATCACCATACTTCCCCAGCTGAGTGATTGCATTAAGCGCATACGCTTTGTATTACAGGTTTTCTAAACTTTTTTGTTTAATTATGCAAATGATGCATTAGTTCATTAAACGTGCTAATTAGCTTGTTTTGCTGAGCACAAAATCTGAGCACTGCATCAGCTCAATTTTTTGTTTTTTTAATCCAATTTCACTCAAAAGTTTTTGGGGAATCTCGCTTTTCTCATTCCATGATTCAGTATATGCTGCAAACAGCCAGAAAAGAACATATCCCTGTATAAAAACATTATCAATACAGGTATGAATAAAAATGTGAAGTCTGTGGGGTGTGTAAAAGCTATTGAAGTGGAGATTTATGCCTCAACCAATTTTGAGAAAAACAGCATTTTTAAATATGCATTATAATTAAATTGTTAAATACTTAAAAGTGTATTTTGAATTTTTTTTTTTTACATTAGACTGAAAAAAGGCAAAACTCTGACAGGTGTATGAAAACAACATGCAGTGTGTTTTTGGCTGCAGTGCCTTGCCTTAAATGAAATGAATGAACAGCAACTTATTCTGTGATTCCATTCTCAGATTATTGTAATATATTATTGTTTTTTTCTTTACAATAAGTGTTATTTAATAATTGTTGGGCTTCTGCCCTGCTGGTTGAAACTCACTGGTTTAAAGGTATAAAAAAAATTATAAATAGATAATTACAAAAATAATTTAAATCAATAAAAATATCTTAAATTATTTTAAAATCAGCATTTAAAGGAATGTACTAAATAACAGAAAATAGAGAAAAGATTTCAAATATATCTATAAATTAATTTAATTTTAATTATGTAATTAATTAATCCTT
>CAIGQV010016605.1:0-17233 GCA_903798115.1 Danio jaintianensis
TGTTGCTTGGAGACACTCAGTGGTCCACAGTTTTTGTTTTTTTTTTTTGGCTTTGTTGAAAACTGAACTCACTGGTAATGGTAATGCAAAAACAGACTGGCAATGTGTCTAAAATCTAAGTAACTCAATATTAACCTCTTGTTTATTGAACAGCTGCATAAAAGCAACATTACACTTGAGGTAGTGAAAGAATGACTGTAATAATAATGAAAAAAAAACCTTCTTAATAGTTCCACCATTTAAAAACACTCATGAAAAGGATGATGATTTAGTCCGAAGCACTTTTATCTGACTTTTAGTGTCAGAATGATGAAGGTTGAACCTCTTTGGTGTCTGCATGAAAACACACAAAAAAGCAGTAATTCAATTCAACAGATGTGTCAGGGGGACATATGACTCACTCAGAACAAATTAGGCATGCATTTTGCACAAATAGCATTCAAAAAAATTATGACTGGTTGTCAGGCAGAGATATGAATTTTATGTGTGTGATGGGGATATCACTGGCCCCTGGGCTCAAGCCCCCTTGCTTTGGCACAGAAATCAACATTTACCCTGAAATACAAAGGTTGTGATTTGTAGGGAATGCTTAAGGAAAGAAAACACGCTCTATGATGAGGCACGAGTTGACCTGATTTCTTATCCCCTGACCCAATCACATGCGAGAGGGAAGCCCATTGGGCAATGCATCATTACTAATCCACTAATGCTGAATCATGGAATAGATCAGATTTAGAGATGGCACAAAGAGCAGCTTATTGAGGGGCCGGTTACTGACAGAGGAACTGTGCAAAATCAGTAAAACACCCAAGGTTTGTGCTAATCCTGGGGCTTCTGCATGGAGTGAACAGTACAAGCTTAACGAATCATGATGTTCAGCATCAGTCCTCAACCCCTTATTGTGAATCTCAAATCTTCAATAGGATTCTATTAACTGCGGCCTCCTCCATTACCAAGATTATTTCATCTAAATTTAAAGGGAACATTAGGGTTTGAAAGGAAATAAAAGTCTACTAATTCATTATATGCTTCGTAAGACATTTGGCTCAGTGGGAAGCCTAAATGTTACATTCTGCAGTAAAATAATAAGTAAAGTGAAATCTTCTGGCACTAGGCTACATGCTCACTGCTGTTTTTAATACATGTCTTTGATATTCTAGCTACATAGACTTTGAATAAAAGTCAGAACTGCCTTATTTCCAGAAATGAAGGTGTAAGTTAGCATGACAGACTGCAATGATGAGTTTTAGTAAATTTGTTTGTCAAGATTTGACTTGGCAATATGAATTGCAAAAGAAAACATTTTCATCCTGCCATATTCCATTCATATATGAATTATGCATGCAACTCAAATATGTGGAAAAAGAGCAAATTATGTGGTGAAAATGAACTAATGCAGCTGTAAACACTGTGCCCTGACATGGCCACACTGCAAAAAAAATGCTTTGAAAAAAAAATTCAATGGCTGGGCTTTTCCATAAAACAAGCAAAATAATCTGCAAAAGGTCAGATAAAATCTGGTTTGATTTTTTTAAAAGAAGGCGTGACACCAAATTGAGAAAAATCTACAAACAAGATTGTACAAAGTCAAACAAATTAGCCACTAAACCAAAAAGTTGCGAATTGGTGTGAGAGTAGTGTTAGTAAAATTGATTAGTATTGACCCCCTTTTGCTTTCAGAACTTCATTCATCTTGGCATTGATTTAACAAAGTTAGAGAAAGTCCCAATAGTGCTGTATTAGATTGAGAACTGGTAACTGTGAGGGCATTTGAGTACGGTGAGCGCTCATGAACTAATTTTGGATGATTTTGTAAGTGATTTTACATTTTTTACATGTTATTCTGCTGGAAGTAGCCATCACAAGGTAAGCCAAGATAAAAAATTCCAGGCTTCTGTGGTCCAGTTGTGACAAGCATCTGTGAATTGTAGCCTGAGTTTGCTGATTTTAGCTGACATGAGTGTCACCAGTATGCTCCTCTCCTGCTGCTGTGGCTCATCTCCTCAAGGTTTGATGTGTTGTGTGTTCAGAGTTTGTTTTCTGCTAACTTCAGTTGTAACGAGTGCTTTTTAGAGTTACTGCTACCTTCCTATCAGCTGAACCAGTTTGGTCATTCTCCTCTGACCTCTGCATTAACAAGGCATTTTTGCCCATGGACCTGCCACTCACTGGATATTTTCAGATCATTCTCTCCAAACCCTACAGATGGTGTCTGAAAATCTCAGACCCATCTGGCACCAACAGTCATGTCATGTTCAAAGTCACCAAAATCACATTTCTTCTCCATCCTAATGCTCAGTTTTAACTTTTGGGAGCTTGTCAAAATGCAGCTAATATCTGCATGTTGGAAGAAAGTCTCCAGCATGTGATGTTTTCATGACTGGGCACAGAAGCAACTGAGCTGTCCATGGTCCTGAAAATAGTAGTCACTCATGATTCACAAGGAAATAGTGACAGAGAATGGGAAAAAGACAGTTTAGGGAGTTAAAAGAATAGCTCACCCAAAAAGAAAATTACTCTATAATTTACTCACCCTCAAGCCATCCCTGTGGTATATGATTTTTTTTTCTCTCAGACGAACAGAGTTTAAATTTTTTTCCTGGCTCTTCCATGCTGTATAATGATGTTGGATAGTAGCTTTTTTTTTTTTTTTTTTTTTTTTTTTTTTTAAATGCATACATACGTTATCAAACTAACTCTTATGCCACCAGGGGGTTAACACACGTCTTATGAAGCGGATTGATGTGTTTTAAAACAGAAATATTTCAAATGTTTAAATTATAAACTCTAATTACTGACTTCTGGTGGTGGCTGAATGCATGTTAAGAACAATAAAGTTACACAATAACACTAAGCCAACTAGTTTTGTTTTTCGTTCATCCTTCTGTGGTAAACAAACTGTAGTAAAGTGTTCCCACAAGACACATCTATTCTAGGAGCTTCCTCCACTAGGCATCTGACATTTGTTGTATATATCAATTCTGCCACCACTGCAAGTCATTGAATGGAGTTTATCACTTAAAAATGATAAATGTTACAAAAACCCTTCAATCCACTTCATAAGACATATGTTAACCCCCTTGCATCCTATGGGTTAGTTTGATTGTGGATTTATATGCTTTTGAAAGCTTCAAAATAAAAGGCCTCTGTTGGCCAAATGGGTGACATATACTCAAAACTTCTGTGTTCCCACTGACTCCTCACCAAGAGGGAAAAAAATGCCATTTGGTCCTCCCCTAGGTAGTTAGTGTAAAACACAAGCTGTGCCATCTACATTATCAGACACAGAATTAGAATCCAAGATGCTATATTTAAAATTATAAATTGAAATTTAACTCACACAACTTATTTGACTATAAAATGAGCCTGAAGCAAAGAGACACAATAAGTCTCAGCACAGCAGACACATTTAGCCCCAGTCTAGCGGCTGTGTGTCCGTTTATGTGATTCAGTAAGTGTATAATACTAGTATGAGTCCACAGGGAGAAAGAGTTCAGAAATGGAAGTCCCATTGGTGACTGCTGACCTTGCAAACATGTTGCGCTTGAGTGGACATGTCAGTCTGATAAAGGCCTGAGTACAGACCAGTAAAGTGACCTCTTCTGTACACACATTCTCACACTCAGTGTCATGTGCCACTGCTTCTGCCCAGTAAGCAAAGACACTTTTAAAAGACACTTTTTGGATGTTTCACAAAATTATGAACACATTTTTTTTTTTTTTGGACTGCACAGCAAATATTCTCAAAAACACTTACCAATCAATGTATGCTTTACTATCAATAATAGTCATTACTTAAAACTATACATTCATTATCGGTGAGTTTTGGTAAAAATTTACAATAGGTGCACTAATATGACTTAATTAATGATTAAATGATGCAGAGATATTTGATAAGAAATTCATGCACGATGACACTTTTAATTAATAGCAAATCTCATATAATGTATTCATTTGTCAGATTCTTTATTAGCAGGTGATGCAGTAATCATTTAGCTCTTCATGAGTCTTACAGGAACTCACGATTATACGTGCACTAGTTAAGGATGAATTAATGGCACATTCATGTATCTGTATTGGAAAGTGTTACCTGGATTTCTCTGGATTTTGTGGGGGGAAATCTTGAAAAAAAAAAAAGTTTTGTATCTTTAAGAAAAAGGTCTAGCAAATTCATTGGGATTGATTATATTCCATTAATTCATTCATTGGTTAATTAAATTAATCAGAAAACACGCCAATTAAAATTATTGAGGGTCACATTATGCAGAAATGCATGTTCATATGTTTTACACTGTTCAGAAAACAAATATTGCCATAGGCAACATTCAAATTAAGAAATATCAAAAAAAAGGGAAAGTGGGTTTTATTAATGACTATGTAATTTCACTAATATAGTTATATGAAGTTCATTATAATTGCTGTGCTCAGTCAACCTCATAATATAAAAACAAAAAGCTGCATTTACTTAGCAACGTGGGCATAACAAATTCATTGAGTGTATGCACTAGGAAAACAACATTTATGATTAAATCTTCATTGAAGCCAAATGAATGAGTCCTCGTGAAGTCTTCTCAGTAAAGCTGACTCTAATGACCTCAGAGTGTTATTTGTTCAAGGTCACATACTGAAAACACACATGCTAAATGCATTCTGCCTTTAAACAAAAGCACATTCTTTAATCCAAAACAACTTGAATAGCATTCAAAACATCAGTTTTTGCATTCAAAACATCAGTTTTTGCATTCCCAGGAAATCAAACCCATGACCTTTCTGCTGCTTGCACTATGCTCCAGTGCTTGAGCTATTGCTCTGATATTCACCCCTTAAATCTTTCAAAACAAGCAGAAATAGCTACATTTATGTATTATTTGTATTTTGTTCTTTGTGCAAACATTATATTGTTGAACATTCATTCATTCATTTTCTTTTCGGCTTAGTCCCTTTATTAATCTGGGGTCGCCACAGCGGAATGAACCGCCAAATTATCCAGCATATGTTTTTTACGCACAACCCATGCCAACACGGGGAGAACATGCAAACTCCACACAGAAACGCCAACTGACCCAGCCGAGGCTCGAACCAGCGACCTTCTTGCTGTTAGGCAAACGTGCTACCCACTGCGCCACCATGCAGCCCATATTATTGAACATTATACTATTATACTGTTGTAAAGGTTCATTCGATTCATTGTCGGTAAACCCCTAATATAAATACATGCCTCAGCCTATTTTTGGAGAAATGTAAAATATTTTGCTCCGGGTATATTTTATTGCATGTTTCAGATGGCAAATTTATTAGAGGGTGCTCTCTATATATTTGCGAATTCCTGTCCTGTCAATATTGCTTGAATCAGTAGGTGGGGACAAGTAGCTGTTTCAAATTATTTCACCATTACTGAAACATTCATTAGAGGTATATTTTCAAAAGTGTGATTTGTCCAGTAATAAAACTTTTAGAGTCATTGTGAATCGTTTGATTAGCTTTTTTATAATACATTTAATAATTTTAATCAAAGATTTCTTTAAACAGATATTTCATAAACATTCTGTTAATCGTCTGCACTTTGGCAGATTGTCTTGAGTTGCTGCCTGTGATTGACTGATCATATTATTTGTATTCACAAAAATATGAACAGGTGTACTTAAAGTAAATGTTTGATACCATTTAAAAAGTATTGTCAGAAAAAAAGCAGAGGGACTTAAAAGTTCCATGCTAAACTCATAACAGACATTGGTCTTTTAGCTGCACTATATGTCAGTTTTCTTTACTGGTTTCATCTCCGAAGAGAACTACGAAGAAAGTCAGGATCCTGTTTGACTCAACTTTTCAAACCCTGACAGAGGACTGCTGTGGAAAAAGTACACACAGAGCGAAAGTCATCTTTGTAGAATCACTGCTCTAACGAAAGACCAAAAAGAAGCAACAAATCCAGTGGGAGTTCTGGGATTCTCACAGTTTCTCGGATTATGTGCTTTAGAAGGTTATCGAGTTTGAAGTTGCTCTCTGGAGAACTACTCTAAAATGAGACCTCTCCCAGGTGTGTTTTCAGTTATTGTTCACACTATTAAAAATAAAGCACATGAAAATCATTACCATTTTCAGCAACAATCAAGCTCAAACAAAACCAGTGTTAAATCCATTTGCATTCTCATTTAACACACTAAACACATTACTCCATCACGCCTTGAAGTGCACACCGCATAAATATGCATGGGGGACAATCACATCAAACCAGAAAGCACAAAAACAAGCTCAACCATTCCTGTTTTCTTTCTTCTTCTTTTATTTTGCAGTGATATTGAAAAAAGGCAAGCAGGCAGTGAATGGGTGGTGAATTAATTCTCACTTTATGGTGCTATGTTTATTAAAGGGTCCCCTACCAATTTAGGGGCCACACTGTGCACCAATCCAGGGCTGGGCTGGGAAATTCATTGTGATTTAGATAATGAAGGCACCACTAATCCTCGTTTTTTTCTGCTTCCTACTTCTACCTTATTAAAGCGTCATTAAATTTTCAAGAAAGAAAATGTCCAGTTATAGTTCAATGAAAGTGTCCCTTGTCAGCAGCTGGATTTTAATGGCTCAGATAGGGTTGCACAAGCTATACAGAAGGTCTTGTCTAAAGCGAGACGCAGAGTTCAAACTAGGGCTGCAGAGCAAAAGTTGGTAAAACGTAGTTTTTTTTAACTCAGATTTGGCTGATCTCTTGCACACAAACTATTTCTCATTGCAAAGTCTGTAAATGAGACATTAATAGAGGCTGAAGAAACTGAAGATGGAGCACAGATATCCTAACAGACAAAATACTGTTTCAAGCAGCCCATGAACTGGGAAAAACACAGGATATTCAGAATATTCCGAACAAATTAAAACTTGTCTGATATTCTGGATTCTGGAACTTCTCTAATTGGTGAATATCACATGGGCCCCCTGCAGGTCGTAATACAAACTATTGCCTCTTTAGAGTGTGTAGTTAGGGTTTGGTTGAGTCCAAAATCATGTAATTTTGAAAAATGTAAACATAGAATCAGACTTGCTGCTATTTATGGTACTGACTGACATCAATTTATTCATTTTAATACTTAAATCAAAAAACTGTATGGAAAAATAAAACATGTATGTTTGGACGGTTTTTAATTATAGCTCATATTTAGGCTGTCACCTGGAGTTTTAGGGCAGTATGTTTCACAAAATCTGTTATAGTTATACATCATTCATATTATGAAATGTATTGAAACTGTAAACAAGTTTTCAGCAAAAATCTTTAAAAAAAGATAAGCAATTAAATTTTTTATTTATTTATTTATTTTTTATGTGACGAAACCCTTTGTGAAAAACTGATATCAGGTGAAACCGATCGTTTAGATTAGTTTTGTGCTCTACAGCCACCAAGAAGTCATGGCATCACTTATTTTGAAGGTCTCTTTAACACATTCTGTTGATTATAAGTTACATTGCAACTACATGCTAACTAATTCTCATTAGAATTTTAGTAGACTGTTAGTGTAAGGTGACAATGTTTCTTATAGTCTGAAGAATGTCTATTGGTGGAGCAAAATTAGCAAATAATAAGCAGACAGTGCTAAAACTCTATTGAGAATAATTGTCATGCAGTTGCAATGTAACTTATAGTCAACAAAATGTGTAAAAGAATTCAAATAAAGTGATACCAAAGTCATGTATCCATGTAATGTGTGACCTCTTAGGTTAACAAGTGATAATGTCACCATCAGCATATATGTCTGAAGAATTTAAGTCAGTCATACACAACATTCATGTAATCCAATCACCTTGCAGTTTGGTTCTGGACATTAATCCTGTTCAGGGACTTTTGCAAACACAGTAGTTATATGTAGCGCTACGGTTTAACTGAATTGAACAGTACAACACTCAAACATTTTGAATTGCCAAAGTTGTAGCTTAGCACTCATTTAATTAACAACTAGGCTAAGTTGTAACTTATGCACAGCCGGTGCCACTGGAGTTTTCTGTTTGAGCATATTCAGCCCTTTCCTTATGCCAGATTATCCAATAAAACCACAGAAGCCTTGGCGTTCACAATACTGAGACTGATTCTTGCACGGCTGGAAATTGTGCTGTGAGAAAAGAGAAAAATGGAGGGTGGGAGTTGAGATGTGGGCAGAGAGTCAGAAAAATGTTACTGCCAAAACACTGAACTGGGACAGGCAGAAACCCCCCCCCCACCAGTATCTATCTGTGATTCGGAGCTGCTTTCAAACAGCAGTTCTGCTAACCGAAGCAGAAAAGGGAGAAGAAAGAATTTCCAAGACACTCTTGGTTACTTATTGCTACAAATCCTCCTATTTCTCAGCTTCTCTGTCTGCTTCTTTCAGTCTCCCTGGTTTGTATGCTTCACACACTCCACTAGAAGATGATGGGGGGGTAACAGGCCTGGCACGATGTGCTGCAGATGGCAGATGGTACCCCCCTTCTCTCTCGCATAAACATACACACACAAAAAGTCTCTTACATCATATGCCTTCTCTTGCTAATATACGAGCATTTAGTCAGTTTCTGTCAGTATATTATGAGCACTAACCCTGTCTGTGCATCTGTCTTTCACATACAGATCTGAACAAGATCTCTGCACACTCTGAGTCGATGAGCTGAACAGCTGTACTGATCCAGACACTGCTAAACAGATCTGTCATGTTGCCAAACAAGGGCAGGATTTACTTAAAAATAACAATTATAATGCACTACAAACGTAGCTGGGTGATCAGTAAGCAAAACTGCTAAAGTAGAACGTAATGTTACAATTGGGATATTGATCTTTCCTTTACTGCAAACGCATTAACACGCAGAAGTTAAAAAGGCACATAATTATCTATTTAATATGTTTACAAAGGAAGAAACGATATGCACTGCTCTTATGCAACAAAACAGTTCAATTAGTTTCGGGTCAAATCACTAATGTCTCTTCAAAATTATTTTCTAGTGCTCATAGTCAGCAAAGCATAAAATGCAAGTTGTTTGTTGTGGTAATGGGGGTTTAAAAATAGCCAGCAAGATCGCAAAAAAATATTTTAATCAAGAGCTTGAATAGGGGCAAACAGCAGTGACCTTAAATTCAACGTGCATTTGACACGTTCGAATATCTATGTTAATTCCCAAATCTCTTTCTTTCTCTCTATCTCTCTCTGAGTGCCTGGTTCTCTTTTCAGGGTTGTGTGGTAATGTTGCTGCCTGTGTCAAAAACTGTTCTTCAGACATTATCACTGCAATGATCATCAGTTTGAGGCTGGGAGAATGATGGACCTTTTTTTCCTTTATGAGATGAAATGCCGTATAAAAAAAATCCTGATCTTACTTAAGCAAAACATGTGTATTATGTAAGAGATAATGTGCAGTGAGACGGTTATTATCACAAATAAACCCCTTCGGGTTGACGCAAGATCACTCTGAGTAAACGTTATTGCTCCAATTACACAGCTACTCGCCAAATAAATAAATATATGGTTATGAAACACTGACTTGATTATTTTATTATTATTATAGGACTATCATTTGCTTGCATTTTTACCTTCCATTTTACTTTCACTTAAAAACGTATTATATAATAACAAAGCAACGGTCCTTGCAGCACCAATGAAACAATATTAAAGCCATAGTTCACCCAAAAATGAAAATTACCTCATCATTTACTCTCCCTCATATGGTTTAAACCTTTATGAGTTTCTTTCTTCTGTTGAACACAAAAGAAGATATTTTGAAGAATGCTGGTTACATGGACCCAATAACTTCCACAGTAGAGAAGAAAAAAAATACTATGCTCGTCAATGGGTGTGAGCTACCAGAATTTTTCAAAAATATATTCTTTTATGTTGAACAGAAAAAAATAAATTGATAAAGGTTTAAAACCATATGAGGGACGGTAAATGAGTTTAATTTTTGGGTGAACTATCCCTTTAAAGTACACAGAGGTCATTTTTTGCTACAAACAATAACTGAAACACTACTGATGTCATATTAGTATAAAACAAGCAACTGTCGATCTGATCCATTGGTTTCATTTCATTTCATTTGGATATGAAATTTAATTTAAAGAGATTTCACTCAAAAAGTCTAATTCTGCCATCATTTACTCATTCTCCACATCCTCCAGTTTCTTTCTTCTGTTGAACACAAAGGAAGATATTCTGAAGAATGCTGGAAATTAAAGAGACATTGACTCCAATAGCATATACATTTATTTTTGTTCCTATTAGGCTGCTTGTTTCCAACATTCTTCAGAATATATGTTTCATGTTTAACAGAAGAAAGAAAGGTTAGAACCACTTGAGTGTGAGAAAATGGTGAATAAATTTCCATTTTTGGAAGAATTGTCCCTTTAAGTCCTGTTCACATCATCAAGCATTTTTTTTCAGCTGATGAGTGATAAATACAGCTCAACATAAGCTTTAAAGAGCCTAGATATTTAGTGGCAGATGACAAAACTGCAAAGTGTGCTTGTATTTATTATTGTTTATTAGTTGCTATCATGCATCATTTGTTAGACAATAGCCACAACTGAACTATCAGAATCAAGTATTCCACAGCTTTGTGAAATTAAATTATGCAAAATTGTTTCTAAATGTTCTAAAACAGAAGTCTGTAGGGATCCTGCTGTGCGAGATACTTTTAAGTGCCGTTCAGAGTGAACGAAAGGTCATTTTCTCTGAGTTGGTAAAGTACAAAGATGGACATGGCAACATCACTCTTTTAAATGTCAGAGGTGGGAACGGTGTGGGTGAAGGAATGAGACCGATAAAGAGAATGAGAGCTATGGGCTCAGGATATGAGTTTGCATATATGCAGAGAGAATATTAATCAATTCCTTCTCTGCACTCAGTCATTTTCATTCATTACTCAAATATCAATCTATCTTCCACAGCAATTCACTTCTGAGAGCTGCTCAGTCTAGGTATGATGAAAATGAAGCTGTTCGGAAAAGGACAACTGAGATGTCATGATGCTAAATCACTCTATGGTCAAGCGATGGTGCATTTTCCTTTCAAATATTCATGTATACGGACTCATACAGTCATCTAAAATAACGTCTGCTCTATTTCCAAGCTTTTCGAACTTGCTTGCCAAAGAATCACTATTATTACTGGTGTAAAACTCACATCTTTTTTGGTGCTCACATGAAAAATTATAGACAAAAGTTATAACATATAAAAAACATATTCTTCATTGAACTTACATTTCAGAGTGTTTTATTTTGATGGTCTCCTTAGACATTCAGTTGGCTTACTTAACTTTACAACCACTTACTTTACTTAACTTTACAAAGTCATGTTAGTGAGCAGTCATTAGACTATTAGTTGAATGTCTGTAATATCTGCAATATATAACTTTGACGGTTCCCCAAAAGCAACTTTGCAAGAAATTTTCAACGTTTATTAAGTATTTTAACTTTTGTTAAGTATTTTAATATAAGAGTAATGTACTGATGTAAATACAATAAAGGTTATTGAAAGGTTTTTTGTGCACAGAAGATGAAATTTTCAAAACAATTCCCATTCACATGGTCAGATAAAAATGTCGTCACCTGTAGTTGGCGATGTCCTGTATCCATCATTGTTGTTACACACAAACATACAAAACACGTGTGAATGAAGTCAGCACTTTCACAAACTTGCATTGCTGTAATGTACACACAGAGACAATATTGGTAGTGTTCCCAAACGTGCACTTTAAAAATGGTTTCAAAAGGTTAGCATTTTTCAGGTCTCCAAAATACAGTTGTCATGTAAATTAACTTCCAAAACTCCCAACACCACAATCTACCAAAACTCAACTAGCAATCCAACAAGTGATTGTTATTATGTAGTTGCATAGTCACTTCATAGTCAACAGAATTTCTAAAAGAGACTATTAGAGTAAAGTGCAGCCAAAAAAAAAACAGTTCACCTTTTAGTGTATAATCATTCATTTCAATGATAAATTTACTTCAATTACTGATTTAACGACAGGTAGTAACATCCACACCAACAGCACCAACCTGGCAACCACCCATCATACTGGAGAGTTTTACTTGCACACATCAATCGAAAATGAAAAAAACATATAGATAAAACGAATGCTATCACTTTCCTGAGACAACTTTAGGAAGAATTTTCATACTTGTAACTTTCTATTGTCTTTATATAAATATAGCCCCCTACAGACACATGTCGGCCAACTGTCTGCAGACACAGTCTAAGTGATTTGCGCTGTAATAGCAGTGCTTAAGGTAATTTAGGGCCCCCTGTAGTATGGGGAGTGTAATTAGCCCCCTGAGCCAGCCAATAGGAAGTGACAGTAAGGTAAACAGGCAAGCCTCATTAACCCGTCATCATGAGACTCCATAATGAGGAGACTCACACACAATAATTACAATCAGCACATCATCATAACATACTCATTGAGGTCAGATTTAAGAAACCTTTAGAATAAATTGTTTTCTTAACTGCCATTTTCTTCTTATTTTCCAAGTTAATGAAAAGTTTTGGATACAAAAAATGTTCTTAAGAATGTTCTTTTCTTCACTAAAATTGTTCTAAGCTTTAGAAATCATCTTTAATAACTTATTAAAGTCAAAATCAACTACTTGTAGATCCATACATTTTAACTGAAATTTCTGTCAACGTTTACGCTAATTTTCTCAATAAGAACCCTCCAGCTCTTGCCTAGTGATTTTTTTCCTTCTTTTTCTCTGTATGTACACGGATAAAATGACTTTTGCTAAATTGTTGCGAACAATTTAAATGGACTGAATTTAAACAAACTAATTTAATTTAGTAATGTTCAACTTAATTTGTTTGTTTAGCCCACATAAATTGTTTGCAACCACTTACCTTAAAAAAAAATTGTAAATTCAATGAATATTTTTTTTTCAGTGTAGTTTAGCGCACATGCATTACATTCAAAAACTCAACTGGATTGTGGCTGGAACTTTAATAACAGTATAATAAAGTGATATAATTAAAACTGTAATGAATTTGTTGTGGCTATACTTCAGTTTTATTGTTTAATATAATTCCATTTTTATTTTATTTTATGTTCTTTTTCAGAACTAATTTGAGATCTGATGATTTTGTTCAAGAATTGCACTTTAAAAAATAATCTTACAGAGTTTTTATCTTAATAATTTTCTTAACTTATTTCTATAAAAGATTTTCATCAGTCCAGCCCCTTGAGATCAGCTGGAGAGAAGACAGGTCGCCATGTTCAGGTAGGCAACACATCCAACTCTATCAGCCCACAGAAAGAAATCTGCTTTCACACACTCAAGTGTAAATTCATACTAATTAATGCAAACTATGTGTGAATCTGTGTGTGGGACTATAATGCATGTAGAGACTGGCATGTACCTGCAGGACATCTGTGTGTGTGTTTCCCTTTCAGTTTACATGAGACATTTCCATGTTTTTTTTTTTTCTTTAAAATGCAAATATATTTACTTCAAGAGCAGTGTTGTAGCATGGCTTAAGTTGGAAGACACGAGTGCCAGCCATTAGGAGTGAGCAACAGGTGTGAAATCACAAATTAGCCTGGTTCTCTTAAGGTGACAGGAAAATTTGTAAGAAGTTAACAATGTCAAGCACTGACATTTCCGTGTCTGGTTACTAATTTGAGTTCAAGTCACTGGATGTAAAATGTCACAACTCTCTTGAATGAACAGGATTACTTCCTAAAATGATGCAAAACATCAGTATAAGCTTTTCATCTATGTGTCTAAAACCATCAGACCACAAAACATGAAATGTACATATACAATTGTGAAATTGAAAAGCACACATTGGTCCTAATTTTAATTGTATTTCTTTATTATGATGTATTTATTTATTTTTACAATTGTTAGACATGTATTATTCAATTATTTATTTGGTAATTTGCATAAAGTATAACTGTTCAAAAGTCCGGAGGGGTGGGGGGTGGGGGGGGGGGGGGCATGTACATTAGATTACCATAAAAAAAAAATCATGTACAATATTTCATATTTGACATCTGTGTGACTTTGTGTGATAGAAGCAGATTTGTAAACTTGACTAGTTGCAGCGGACAAAAAAAAAAATCTATCAGTTTCAGACACACAGCATGAATAACACTCAGTAATGGATGACAGTAATATTATTTTCCAGATTCAAAAGCTTTAAGAATATGAGAAGTATTGACTTTAAATTACATAACAACATATATTGTGTACTACAGACATAAGCCAGGTATTTTGGTTTTGAAATCGAAATATATAAGCCAATTGACTTATTAATGACTAAATTAGATTTTTTTCTCCAAAGGCAAAGTCATTTTCTTCCCTTTCAAAGAGTTAAAAAGTAAAAAACACATTTTCAATTTTTTTTTACAAATGTTTACAGATGCTGAATTAAATTGATATATCTCAAATGATCATCTTAAATATGATGTTTTAGAGATTATGTGGTTTGCTTACATAGCATGACATGTGATAACTAAATGGCCAGCACTTTCACTTTAACAACAATTACCATTGAATCGCAGCAGCTGTTCTGTAAATTTCATTTTAAACAGAATTAGTGTGCTGCAAAAACTTGCAATTAAAAAGAACCACTGGTCAACAAAATGTGAACAGTTCTGACATTATAATAGTCCCATAGCCATAGTCTTCATTATAAAACCAAAGCGATTGTTCATTAATGGGAAGCAGAATATAAGACACCCCTCCTCCTCAACACACATATCCAGGCTCTGTCTCTTTTATATCATTATAAGGCTCTAATTAAAAGGCACATTGAAAGCCTGTAGGGATTCGATCTTTAGGGATGCATTTGCAGCAAAGGGACAGTTGGGCTTGGCATCATAATTACTGCCTCTCTGTGCAGTGAGGAGAAGGATGCATGAAGTACACAAGAACAACATCTTGTATAGTTTCCTTCATTATGCTTGTTTCATCTCACACAATGAGTAGCTTAAACCAGATTTGCACATTTAAAGACCAGATTGCGCTCCCTCAAACCATAAAGCTTGAGGGATCTGAGGAAAAAAAACACATTTGTGCTGGTAGATGCTGTCCAAAATTCTCCACTTCACCATGCTAGTGGCTTGACCTTTGTGTCCACAGGCATTTGAGCCGTCTGTGCAAACACAGAGCCCATGTGGATGAAGAACTGAGCTAATTGCTCTGAGTATCAATGGCTGATAGTGAGATGGAGCACTGTGACTCCCAGCTCTGCAAACCAATGGAACTGTAATCCTGCTAAGCTCTGCTATAAGCACTCTCAACTCATTTATTGGCACTGATTTCAAAATTTGCTTTCAGTTTTAGGTGTTTTACTGCAGTGATGGTAAAAGATGTGCGATATTAGTTGACTGATGCTTGGGATCTGTGTACGAATAAAATAGGCCAAGCAATTGTCCAAATTAGTTGGTGTTATAACTTAACACTATCACACTCACAATCATGCTGAATATCAACACCGCTGTAATTATACCAGTGGCTTTGTGCCCAATCACAGCCAAGCATTTATCCAGTTCGGCAGCACTCATGCTTTTCGAAAATGACATTGATTAAATATGGTTTACATCTATACAATTTAAATGAATGAGTTTTTATGTATGTGACCCTAAATCCACAAAAGCAGTCTTATGTTGCATAAGTGTATTTGTAGTAATAGCCAAAAAGTCATTGTGGTCAATATATGTCAAAATTATCAATTTTTCTTGTATGCCAAAAATCATTACATTATTAAGTAAAGATCATGTTGCATGAAGAGATTTGGTCAATTTTGTACTATAAATATATAAAAGAATATTTTTGATTACTGATATGATTTTCTAGTAACTTAATTTGGACAACTCTAAAGACAATGCTCTCAATATTTAGATTTTTTTAAACCGCATCGGATTACAGAAATGGCCAAATATTACCCTATTCTAACAAACCATTCACCAGTGGAAAGCTTATTTATTCAGCAGATACATTTACATTAAAATGAAACAACAAACATATTCTGAACTGTACTTATTAAAAGTCATAAAAGGGTAAAACACTGGGTTGAAAGATACTTGCCATGTGGATTTAATGTGACAATTAGTGTTTGGGGCTGAACTATGGTCCTTAAATAGAGCAATTTAGCATGTCATTAAATGATTCCTGCTCTTGAATCTCTGACAAGATTTTGTTTTTGGTCTATAAACTATTGTTACACTGAATGACATTTCAGTTCTTTAGTAAATAATGCAAAAAAATTATGAAATTATTAAATTTACTATAAATGTCTTACTCTATGCGTGTGTGTGAAAATATTTTATTAAACAACAGCCAGCTACAAAAGTCCAACAGGTTATGCTAGAAACTGTGACTAAACAATGCGGTGTAATAAAAACCAGTGTCACACATTTATTTGTCAAGGCATTTTTAAAGCACTAATCATAATTCAGAATCTCTCACACCCTAACACGCACATCCTCTGAGCTGTGAATGTAATTCCAGCACACTGTGTGTGCAGACGCAATGCTTTCTGACATCCCTTCAAACAAACATACACACGAAAACAAGGGTTGAAACGAAAGTTATGAAATACTGAGGGAACAAGCTTCTTCCATCGTCTGGATGCCGAAACCGTGTCACGTAGCTCGCCAACAAAAACCCGCCATGGTATATTAATACCAAATCCTCTCCGCACATCTGTCAGCGGCGATCTAACGGTGCGCGCTAAGTGCATCTCCCGCAGTCGCGCTGCATGTTTATTACATGCCCATAGATTAAGACCAGTTCCCAGTGAAATACAGCCTAGTAAGAAGATGTAGGAGCAATCATTTGGCACCACGCACAAGTAACACTCTCACATCAAATCTACATTTTCAGCTTCAAAGATTGCTTTAAAAAACGCGCATGCTTCGAGACGCACGGATTCTGTCAGAAAGCGCGCTGCGCCAGAGACGCGTGAATGCGTTATAGGGGTTTCTACATGATTTCTGGAGAGCGCGTGAGTCGCGGCGCGTGCAGGTGGCTTTTCATCTGAGCACTGCGCAGTCTGGTCAACCACGATGCATGATCTACGATACTGTGCGTAGAATGAGATGGCCCATCTATCGCGACAAGGCATGATTGATATTGACTACTGCAAATCTGGATGATATAAATACAGAAAAGTTTCCTACCTCTGTCGGTGTCTTCTCTGAAAGATTCCGCGGTTTGTTTAGCTGCCTATCCGCTTTACTACACTGTGGGATCAGTGAGAGATACAGAGAGAGAGAGAGAGAGAGA
>CAIGQV010016624.1:10661-30888 GCA_903798115.1 Danio jaintianensis
AATAGCCATTCATTCAGAGCAAAAAGTCTACTGAACTTATCATTTCCCCTGCGGTAGGTAGGAAGCGGTCCAGAAACGATGATCTGCGTGGCGGGCGAGGTGCGTCGAACCGTCTCGATCAGGCTCCTGAAGTCCCTCTTCAGAATCTCCGTCTGCCGCAGCCCGGTGTCGTTCGTCCCCACGTGGAGGACGACAGCTCCGATGCTCTCGCCAGCGCTCAGGATAGCGGGAACCTTAGCAGAAACATCCTTAACACGAGCACCGGGAAAGCAGTGAGTGCGTACATTGTTACCTTTAGTGGAAGCAGCGCGGACGTGGCGAACGATGGAGTCACCGATGATTGCCACATCGCGACCCGTCTCGCGGAGGGGGGCGAACCGGTTCTCCGTGGGGATCTCGAACACAGGAGGAGGAGACGTTCTGCCCCGAGGCCTGGTATGCACCTTCCGCGGCTGCACCCAGGGGCCACGGTAGCCGGGTGCTGGAGTGAACGACCCCTGGATGAGCCGCGACCTCGGTGCGCTGGGCCTGGGCAGAGAAACACACGGGGTTGAGGTGGACGGAGTGTTGAGATTGTATCGCACACTTACCTCAGATAAGCGAGCCGCAGCCCGCTGTTCCCGGAGCTGTGCTCGCTTCATCTTCAGATCGCGAATCTGCGAATCCACAGCTATCAGCTCCAACTCCAACGCCTCCATCGATGCTTCTCCTGCACTCAAGGATCGACACACAAGCGACATTGTACAGGGTAAAGAGCAAAGACAGTAAGTGAAAGAAGTCAGTAGCTTTAGCTGACCAGCGGTGCTAATAAGCTAAAGCTACAAGCGGATGCTCGAGAGACAGAACGTTTTAAAGTAGATTTGTTTGTTTAAATGTATTAAGGGTTTGTTTACCCTAAGTAGGAGAGACAAATACTAGCGAATAGGTAAGTATTTTATGGTAAAAATGTCAATTGCGAATCTACGCGACGAAGCTCCAAACACACAGCGAGGCTACCGCAACAACAATGACGTCACTCGAGCACTCGAGCATGCGCACACAAAGAGAGTGTCTTTCCCTGCCTGTAAACAGAGGATTAACAGATTTTAGCACAAAAGGCTAACTTCCTCGCCTGAAACAGAGGATAACAGATTTTAGCACAAAAGGCTAACTTCCCTGCCTGAACAGAGGATAACAGATTTTAGCACAAAAGGCTAACTTCCCTGCCTGTAAACAGAGGATTACTTATTCATCTCTAAAATAAAATTTAGAGGATAGCCTAGCTAACCAAACCCACAGCTGTTTGTTAACTCTTCTCTGACGGCGAGGGGGTTAATAAATGTACTGGTTTGTGCGGTTCTTTTTGTAGAGTGAAAACTCACCAAATCGTGGAACTGAACAGATTCAGTCTGGAGAGAAGTCTGATCTTACATGAGCTTGATGTTTCAATCAGAATTCAGGTAAATTCTACTTCCATCAGGGTTGCATTCACCAAATTGTTGAGAATATGTGACCTCAGCTGTTCAACTTCAAATTGCTGGAACTGGAACGATTCTGTGTTGAGAAGTCAGATATTTGTTGAAAATGAAGATTCAAACTTGATTTAGGTGAATTTCTCTATCCGGGTCACGGCATCAAAACTTTTGTGAATTTCTAGAACCAGGACAAAAACCAGGGAGACTTTCGGGTAATCTTCAAAGCAGAATCCTTTAATAAGAACTAGGCGTCGCTGTGGCATTCATCAAAAGGTCTCTGAAAAACTAGTGCAGCCAGGCACTCAGTTTTAAATACATTTTTACAGACAGTGATACATATAGGTGGGGATTAACCTAAACAATGCATGCTAATGAAGTGTTGTTGTCAGCAGTGTAAATTGCATCTCCAGCCCCGATCTCATTAGCATATAAGTACTCATTTATGATACATTTTAGCATGAAAACTAAGCGTGCAAATGAAGTACTGGAGTCAAAACCCGTCCTGCCACTTGACCAGAGCAAGTGTTACCTAGCCAATTGTTAGACAATAGACACAACTGACAATTTGCATTACTTACATTACTTACATATAGGCTCCCTCAGAACGCATTTTACAATGTAATTCATTTAAAGAAATTTGAAGTCTTTCAAATGGATATGCAAATCACCAAGCTTCCCAACAATGGACTATAAAACGTGTCTCTGGAAGTTAATTTTCTCATTGGTCAACTCAGCTCTTGACGGTGGTACAAAACCATCCTTATAAAAACTGGTGACTAAGGTCACCCCCCAGAACCAAGGAGATGGAAGAGAACCGATAAAGAACCCCAGGAGAGAGAATTGTTCCGTTACAGCTCAGGACAGCTTCTCTTCAGGTCCAGTGAGCAGGTATGGACCCTGGCAAAAATAGGATAACAGCACACACGTTTCCATCTCCATTATTACTTTCTTTCTTTTCCGTTGAGAGTCTAATTATGTTTAGTGCGCCACGAAACCAGAAGTCAACACGACTAGTCCTTTTGCCACCTCAAAACTTGAAACGACAGACTCCACCCCACTCCAAACCTCACAGAACAAAGAGCTGACCACCAGCTAACCACATGGGCAACCCAGCTCAACAGAGAGAGTTCTTCACATCACACAAGAAATGCAAGTAACTCCTCCAGATTTCCACTGAACTGGTGGTATTAAATGTAACCCTAAAGAAACCATAGAAGGGTTAAATTGATTAATTTTGGTTCGCTTGGTTTGGTCTTAGAAAATTCAAGGTTTTTCCATCATTACACTCTCTCAAACTCTTATTTGCTTCCTTTACTCTTCTCTACAACCTGTATGAATGTGTGTTTGTGTTAGGTGTTATAAAGTATAAAGAAAGGTGCCTGTGCATATTTATGAATCTTATGCCTTAAACTTCGATCTTGTTACCTTGCTTAAACATAAATGGGTTTTTATTTTGGATAGCAATAGCCATAGTTAAAGTCAACTGTCTGTCCGAACGATCTCTGGATGATTCGTTTGTTCGGATTTAAAGAGTCGATTCCTTTGAAGCCCCCTTCAAATTAATCTTCAATTCACTTTAAGCTAATTTGCTAGATACCCCTGAGTTTGTTTAGTCTTTGTCCGGTATTGTATTGTCAACACTACTTGTCCTACCTGCATTTCAAGTTTCAGTTCCTGTTGTAAGTGTGATTAAAAAAAATAAGTGACTAAAAAAAAAAAACTTCACAAATCTACTTGTGTAAAAATGTTTTCAAAGACATCATATTCTCAATTCATTCTTTTTTTTTTGTTTACAATGTTGATACTTTATTACTGAAGTTGATACTGTGGCTGGAGTGTGTCAGCAGTTCCTGCAAGATGAAGGTATTGATGCTATGGACTGGCCTGTCCATTCCCCTGACTTGAATCTAATTGAGCACATCTGGGACATCATATCTCACTCCATCCACCAACACCATGTTGCACCACAGACTCTCCAGGAGTTGGCAGATGCTTTAGTTCAGGTCTGGGAGGAGATCCCTCAGGAGACTATCCGCCACCTCATCAGAAGCATGTCCAGGTATTGTAAGGAGGTGAAAGATTACAAATTTCTTTAAATATATAAATTACATTGTAAAATGCATTCTGAAGGAGCCTATACGTGAAATACCGGAACATGTCTCCAAAGTAATGCAAATTGTCAGTTGTGTCTATTGTCTAACAAATGGCTAGTTAACACTTTCAGGCTGGTCAAGTGGCAGGACAGGTTCTGGCTCCAGTACTTGAATTGCACGCTTTGTTTTCATGCTAAAATGTAACATGAATGGGTACTTATATGCTGATGAGATCGGGGCTGGAGATGCAATTTACTCCGCTGACAACAACACTTCATTTGCATGCTTTGTTGAGGTTTGTCCCCTCCTATTATGTATCACTGGCTGTAAAAATGTATATATTTGAGTGCATAGTTGTACTAGAGGAGAGATCTTTCGATGAACGCCACAGCTATGCCAAGTTCTTATTAAAGAATTCTGTTTTGAAGATACCCGAAAGCCTCCCTGGTTTTGACTCGTCTTAGAAATTCACAACAGAGGTCATACAGGCATGTGGAGGCCACACACACACACGCACGCATGCACGCACGCGCACACACACACACTACTGACCCTCATTTAGACTTGTTAGAAGGACATTAAATCAAAGTTGGATCAGCCTGTAATGTGTTTTTCTGCTTCAATTTGGAGTGTGACTCCAAATCCAGACCTCCACGCGTTAATACATTTTATTTCCATTGATCATTTTCTGTGATTTTGTTGTCAGCACATTAAACTATGTAAAGAACAAAGTATTTAATAGGAATATTTCATTCATTCAGATCTAGGATGTGTTATTTTAGTGTTCCCTTTATTTTTTTTTAACAGTTTATAGGTTTGGAAAACAGGCACCATCTCTATTTTATAATATGTAGGTGGCTCTATGTATTGCAGATTATCTGAGTTTGGTAACTGTAAAGACTAGCAGACGGACCTAGGCCCCAGTTAGTCAAGTGCTAACACTAAAGAGGAGATCTGCTCCAGCCCAGGTGGAATGAAGACCATCTCAACAGGCCAGGCCTGCTCCAGAAAAACTTGGCCAATTGTCTACAAAAATTATGAGAGTTGGCTGTGAAATTCAACACCACAATAAGCGGGCAGAGGACTAGAGCATATTTGTGTCTGACATCTTCTTTGCAAGATCACACATCTTTTTAACATTATTTTTACTGATCTCTGACTGACGTATCTGGAGATAATTATTGTCGACGTGGATAATGATCCTACTTAACTTACGTTTAGATTTAGCCACTACTTTTTAAATTTGACATGATGTCAGGCACTCTGGCTCCTGGCAGACATTTGACTATGGTGACTGGTGTCTCTATTTGCACATTCCGTACTATGGAGTCGCCAATTACTAGGGGACTTTTATCAGGTTCCTCAGTGGGTGCATCACTGAGGGAGCTAAACCTGTTTGATGTTGGAAGAGATATGATTTGTTTTCTCCCACTCCTAGGGCCTTTAACAGTAATCCAACCATCCCACTATTAGGGCGCAACAACCAGAACAAGCTGAACAAGGTACAGGGCATGCTGGGCTAGTCACATACAAAATCTTATCTAGAGACCTAACACTCTTACTATCCTCCATTAAAGGAGGAGAAGCATCTTAGCAACAAGAGTGTACAGATCCTAGTAAGTGTTATTGTTTCTAGCCTTGTTTAGTTTCACACAGTATCTGCCTTGATTGTTTACTACCGGCGTTTTCACGTGTTAAATCCACGCTACTCACGCTTGCTATAGTGTTAGTTTCATTTGTGTTATTATAGTGGGGGATAGAAGCCGTGTCCTGCTGAATTCAGACACGTGAATCAGGAAGTATTTAAGTGTGAATAGCACCGCGGCAGTGGTCGCGGCAGCCTGATCGCGTGCAGCCCTCATCGCGAGAAGACCGAAGAGAGTAAAGACCTGCGACTCTACCTACGCGACCCCACCGAACAGGGACACAGACAGGGCACTTGAGTATCGCACTTTGATTTGTATTTAGTTCTATCTAGCTCTTATCTGTGTATCTAGCCTTATTTCTTTTATTTACTTTCTCTCGCGTTATTCTTAGTATTAAACATGTGTTTTCAAATTCCTACTGTCAATAACATTCATAAATCTTTTGGATCACGTTGTAGACGACGCAACACTGCTAATTTGATTACTATTCATACATCTGCATCCAGTGCACTTTCTTTTCCCATTGGCTTATGGAACTGCCAATCTGCTGTCAACAAGGCAGACTTTATTCCGGCCATGGCTAAACACTCTGGTCTCTCTGTTTTAGCACTTACTGAAACCTGGATCAAACCAGAGGACAATGCCACGCCGGCTGCCCTCTCCAATATCTTCACTTTCTCCCACAGCTCCCGCACATCCGGTAGAGGTGGGGGAACTGGTCTTCTCATCCCAAACGAATGGAGGTTCAAACAACTTGCACCCTCATGTGACAACACCTCCTTTGAATCGCATGTGGTAAATATTAGTCATCCTGTTAGAATTACTTTTGTAGTCATCTACCGCCCCCCAGGTCAGCTTGGACAATTCTTGGAGGAGTTCGATGTCCTCATGTCTTCTTTTCCTGAAGATGGCACCCCTCTTGTGGTACTTGGAGACTTCAACATCCACCTTGAAAAATCATCAGCTGCTAACTTCAACAACCTGACCGCATCGTTCGACTTGCCACGCCTGCAACCCACAAATCTGGTAACCAACTTGATCTCATCTACACACGCTACTGCTCCACTCACCATACTCGGGTAACCCCGCTGCATACATCTGATCACTTCCTTGTCACTCTTGATCTCGACCTCACCGCACCCGACACAACACCTCCTTCCTCGCTTGTAACCTTCCGACGCAACCTACGCACGCTCTCTCCACTCACCCTATCCTCTGCTGTCTCTTCTATGCTCCCCCCACCTGACCAGCTCGCTCTACTAAACACTGACAGTGCCACTGACTCTCTATGCTCCACACTAACATCCTGTCTAGATGGTTTGTGTCCACTCGTCTCTCGAGTGGCTCGTGCTACCCCGTCTGCTCCGTGGCTATCTGATGTTCTCCGTGAACACAGATCCAGGCTCAGGTCTGCTGAGAGAAAGTGGCGCAAATCTAACAATCCTGCCGACCTCTCTCTCTATCAGTCTCTCCTCTCTTATTTTTCTACTGACGTCTCAGTGGCCAAGACTCAGTTCTACCATACTTGAATTAACAACTCACCTGACTCTCGGACTCTCTTCAAAACCTTCTCTGCTCTTCTTTGTCCTCCTACCCCTCCTGCCTCCTCGGACTTGACGGCTGATGATTTTGCTTCTTTCTTTGTAAAGAAGACCACCACCATCAGCAGTCAGTTCACTGCTCCGCCTCCGATGGACCACGCTCCGACTCCTGAGACCTCGGTCCCCTCTTTCTCTCCACTAACGGAGGACGACATTGCAAAGATCATTGCCTCAAACCACCCGACTACCTGCCCGCTGGATCCTATCCCCACCCATCTACTTCAGGCTATCTCTCCATCGATCGTCCCTGCACTCACACACATCATCAACTCATCTCTAAACTCTGGTACAGTTCCTACAGCCTTTAAAGAGGCTCACATCACCCCGCTCCTAAAGAAACCCTCTCTTAATCCTGCACTTCTAGAAAAATACAGACCGGTATCTCTCTTGGCCTTCATTGGAAAAACTCTGGAGCGTGTTGTCTTTGACCAACTCTCATCCTTCCTTACTCAGAACAACCTCCTGGACAGCAAGCAGTCAGGCTTTAAGAGGGGCCACTCCACGGAGACCGCACTGCTCTCGGTTGTTGAAGACCTAAGACTGGCTAGGGCAGCCTCTAAGTCATCGGTCCTCATCCTACTGGATCTTTCAGCTGCTTTTGACACGGTTAACCATTGCATACTCCTTTTGACCCTCAAGACCTTGGGAATCTCAGATACGGCTTTCCAATGGTTCCAGTCTTACCTCTCAGGTAGGTCCTTCAGGGTATCGTGTAAAGGTGAAGTCTCGGAATCGCAACATCTCAAGATCGGCGTCCCTCAGGCCTCAGTGCTCGGACCGCTGCTCTTCTCGATCTACATGACATCATTGGGATCCGTCATTCGAAAGCATGGCTTTTCCTATCACTGCTATGCGGATGACACGCAGCTTCACCTTGTGTTCCATCCGGATGATCAATCGGTTTCAGCACGCGTCTCGGCATGCCTGAGTGACATCTCGCTCTGGATGACGAACCATCACCTACAGCTGAACCTTACGAAAACTGAACTTCTCGTCATCTCTGCCAACCCTAAGATCCGTCACAACCTCTCTGTTCAACTGGGATCATCGACCATTGCCCCCTCCAGAACAGCCAAAAACTTGGGAGTAATAATCGATGACCAGCTAACCTTCACAGATCATATTGCCAACACTGCGAGGTCCTGCAGATTCCTTCTCTACAACATTAGGAAGATCAGACCTTTTCTCTCAGAGCATGCTGCACAAATCCTGGTACAAGCTCTGGTCCTGTCCAGGCTGGACTACTGCAATGCTTTACTCGCTGGACTCCTGGCCTGCACCATCAAACCTCTACAGATGATACAGAATGCAGTGGCAAAAGTGGTCTTCAAGGAACCGAAAAGAACGCATGTAACACCCCTCTTTGTCAGGTTGCATTGGCTCCCTATAGCCGCCCGCATCGAATTCAAAGCTCTGCTCATATCCTACAAGACCACCACAGGTTTAGCACCCGCCTACCTTCACTCACTAATACAGACATATTTACCCTCCAGACCACTGCGCTCTGCTAACGAGCGTCGTCTCACGGTGCCGTCCCAAAAAGGTAAG
The DNA here is from genome assembly GCA_903798115.1 of Danio jaintianensis. Classification (NCBI taxonomy): domain Eukaryota; kingdom Metazoa; phylum Chordata; class Actinopteri; order Cypriniformes; family Danionidae; genus Danio; species Danio jaintianensis. Next base: position 19,004 of record CAIGQV010016624.1, read on the forward strand.
AAATCACTCTCTTGCACTTTCTCTGAATCGGTCCCACGATGGTGGAACAATCTGCCTCTTACAACACGTTTGGCAGACTCTGTGTTTATCTTAAAAAATCGCCTTAAAACTCATCTCTTTCGTCTACACCTGACCCACTAATAAAATAAATAAAAAAACTTGACTGCACTTCGCTCGTATATTGCGTTTTACCTACTCAAGAGTAGTCCGATTTCACTTATGTATGCTTTGTTTCCTCTTGTACTGATTGCTTCTTTCGTGAACCTCAATTGTAAGTCGCTTTGGATAAAAGCGTCAGCTAAATGACTAAATGTAAATGTTAAAGTTTGGATGTATGTATCTAATACTGAGATCTTCTCAGTCTGACTATTTCCCTATATTTATCACATGTAAACCCCTCACTTCTGACAGAGAGAGATACACTAATCATGTGGCAAAAGATGGTAAATAAGAAATTAAACTATAAAAGCACATAAGAAAAAAAACAGACTTGAGTCAGCAAAAAAACCCAGATTAATAAAGGGACTAAGCCGAAAATAAATTGAATGAATGAATAAATGAATGGGTTGTTTATATGTGCGACATGACCTGCGATGCTGTGTTCGCAGAAAAGATTTAAAAGAGCTGCTGTAAGAGATACTAATTAATTTGATTGAAGGAGTTTAATAATCTTGATATAATTCAATTTTCAATTCAATTCATCTTTATTTCTATAGCGCTTTTACAATGTAGATTGCGTCAAAGCAGCTTAACATAGAAGAGTACAGTAAATTGAAACCGTGTCAGTCCAGTTTTCAGAGTTTAAGTTCAGTTTAGTTCAGTTCAGTGTGGTTTAATTTTCACTGCTGAAAGTCCAAACACTGAATACTGTAATAATACTGTAAACAGTTATATAGCACAGAGAAAACAGGCCAAAGATGAGTTAGACAATTGGCTTGCTTGTTTTATTTTGTAAAAGTAAGACAACACTAACTTTTCTTCAGCTTAGTCCCTGATTTACCACCACAGTGGAATGAAACTCCAGTTACTCTAGTATATGTTGTATGTGACGGAAGCCGCATATTCCAGCCGCAACCCAGCACTTAGAGTGTACTTTCTCGTGAATCCCCAAAGCTGAGAAACACCCATACACTCTTTCATTCACACACACTCATACACTACAGCCAATTTAGTTCATCCAATTCACCTGTACCACATCTCTTTGGACTGTGGAGGAAACTGGAGCACCCAGAGGAAACCCACACAGACATGAGGAGAACATGCAAACTCTACACCGAAAAACCTCCTGGTTCAGCCGGGACTTCTTCCTGTGACAGTAAACACGGGGCCAGTCAGATAATATTTAATATATATTGTATTTAAAATATTGTAATTTAGAGCCTTTTTTCCAGAAAATTTTGTTATTGTGTAATTTAAAAATGTGTATATAAAAATGTCTGAAAACATTGCTATTTTTAATTTTATGCTGAAAATGCTCTAAATGAAAATATATTTATATCAGTAAAACATACCTTTTTGTATTATGCTGTAAACTACTGATGACATTTTTCCTAATTTAAAATAATAAGGAAGAAAAACGAGGAAGACTTGATAAATATAGACATTGATTTTTTTTATTAAAGATTTTTTACACAAATATTTCAATTACTTATGATGTTTCTAACTTGTAATTTGTATTGCAAAACAGAAATGGTATAATCCTGTAACTGGCTACTTTGCCCTCTGTAAACAAGTTGTTAGTAAACCTAAACATATATACTACAGCAAATGTACTACATATATAACCACCACAAACCCACTGCTTTTATAGTTTTACGGACCTAATAGGGAGTTCCAAACTATAAAAATAATAAGATATAGACTAAAACAAAATTAAATAAAAAACTAAACAAACATCTTTCCACTCCATCTTTACATTTTGGATACCTTTACTTGATGAAATATAACAAATACAAATTAATATTACTGGTTTTTAACTGCATAAAATTTTCTGTTTTCAAATATTCAATTTCTGTTTTCTAACAAAATTATTGTGGTTTAAATTTGAAAGTAAAAAGAATAACATCCATCATTGTAAGGTGAAGATTTCATGTGCTTTCTTTTAGCCAGTAGGTTTGAGTCAAGCCAAATCTAGCGGTTGTAAAACTGAGATGAAACCCAGGCCAAACCCCACTTCAGGTTAGTGAGCATGAACTTGAGAGCTTTGGTCCACTGTTCCTCTGAGTTAAACTGAGTCTTAATAGAGTAAGAACCTCCGCTTCCTCCTGTGTCCTCAATCTTTCCTTTGTCCACATCCATTCTAAATACAAAAGACAAAGAGAATTTCAAGTGCACAAACACAAAGAAAAATCCTGCTTTTATAGGACAGTTTTTTAAAACCCTGTCATAGATATTAGTAAATTAGTAAAAATCATCTCAAAATAACCACATATCTGCAGAATAATCTGTCCATTCTATGGCTTGATTAATATGGCCTGTCTTATTTTGATATTCCATCTTGTTTATATAAATTTTCATTATATCATATCATTCGTTTATATCATCTCATTATATATTTTTTCTTAATATTCTCACCTGTATGGCAGACAGAAGCCTGTGTCATCCTTCTCCACCTCCTCTTTAAATTGCTGGACACAGTCAAGGAAAGCCACCATCGCATGATCAAATTTATTATCCCAGAAAAAACGCAGACCACCTGAACAATACAATGGCAATTCCTACAACAACAACAACAACAAAAAACATAAATGAATAAATAAATCAGTACAATCTAAAACAGTTGCAAACTACTCTTAGCTGCTGACCAAGGGTGCATCTCGTTACTAGTTTTACTTGATCTCAGTTCTGCATTTGACACCATCGACCACAATATCCTCATAAATCGCTTAAATTCTACAGGTGTCCAGGGACAGCCTCTACAATGGTTTAAGTCATACTTAACTGACCGTTACCAGTTTGTGAATATAAATAGACAGCTTTCACAATTCAGGCCAGTAAAGTATGGGGTGCCTCAAGGATCAGTTTTAGGCCCTTTGTTGTTTACAATATACATCCTACCCCTGGGAGACATTATTAGAAGACAAGGGATCAGCTTTCAGCTTTCAGCTTACGCAGATGATACTCAATTATATATTTCTACAAAACCTGATGAGACGTCTGAACTGTCTAAGCTAACTGAGTATATTAAAGATGTTAAAGACTGGATGACCAACAATTTTCTTCTCTGAAATTCAGATAAAACAGAATTATTACTTATTGGGCCTAAATCCTGTACACAGCAGATCTCACAGCTCAACCTGCAATTAGAAGGATACAAAGTTAGTCTTAGCTCTACTGTAAAAAATCTGGGTGTTATATTAGACAGCAACTTAACTTTTGAAAATCAAATCTCCCATGTCACAAAAACCGCCTTCGTTCATCTGAGAAATATTGCAAGTTATGAAGTATGCTATCCATCTCAGATGCAGAAAAGCTAGTTCATGCTTTTATGACTTCGAGGCTGGATAACTGTAATGCTCTGTTCACTGGTTGTCCAGCATCCTCTATTAATAAACTTCAGTTAGTGCAAAATTCAGCTGCCAGAGTTCTTACCAGGTCTAGAAAATATGATCATATCACCCCAATTTTATCCTCCTTACACTGGCTGCCTGTTAAGTTCCGTATTGATTATAAAATATTGCTTCTTACCTATAAAGCTTTAAATAATCTAGCTCCTGTTTATCTAACCAACCTTCTGTCTCGCAACAATCCAACCCGCTCTTTAAGATCTCAAAACTCAGGGTTTCTGGTAGTACCTAGAATAGCAAAGTCGAATAAAGGAGATCATTTATGGCTCCTAAACTCTGGAATAGCCTTCCTGATAATGTCCGAGGTTCAGACACACTCTCTCAGTTCAAAATTAGATTAAAGACCTATCTTTTTAGTAAAGCATAGACACAATGCATCACATAACGATATGATGCATGAGTGTGCTCCACGCAGGTGAGTGGGCTTGACAACCACCTGTAGGACACACTCCTCCTGTCCTAATGCACCAGACATTTTGCTAGAAATACTCATATGCTTTACATGTTTGTTTATATAACTACTATTTTCATTTATAGCACTTCATTTTTGCATCTTATTTAAATACATTGAACAGCAGCTACGCTAATTATTTTCTTTATTCTCTATTTCCACCTGCGGATACTCATCCCGAGGCCCCCAGAGATTATGCAGCGCCATTAAAGCGATCCAAGACCTGTGAAGAAATTATGCCAAGGCATCCATAATCCTCGACCAGGCCGTATCCTGAGCTGATGCTGTGGTTGTCATGGAGGAGCGGAATGCATGAGACTGATTCCTGAAAGACCACAGTGACAGACGAGTCCCCGCACTGATCCTGTGGGACAGCCTAATCACCCCGCGGTGACCTACTCACACTTGCAGTTCTCCACGATGGACGTCCAGCGTTCTCCAGCCTCTGGCGCCTAGACTGCAACTACACACAGGAAGTTTGGCCAGATGAAAAATGGTAGTGCCCAACAGAGCCTGGTTTCTCTCAAGGTTTTTTTTTTCCTTCACTTTGTTAGTTGGTGAAGTTGGTTTGGGACTTGTGGAGCTGTGCATCGATGGATTTGCTCTTCAGTGTTTGAACTTCCAGCAGTGAAATTTAAACCAGACTGAACTGAACTAAACTGAACTTCAACTCTGAAATCTGGACTTTACTAGAACTTCTATGTTAAGCTGCTTTGACACAAAAAGCGCTATATAAATAAACATGAATTGAATTGAAAACTTCCTTAAAATTTAATAAACTCCACTTACATATGGTTTTACTTAACTTTTTTTTTTTTTTTTTACATACAATACATATATTAAGGCTACACTTACATGAGATATAGGCTTCAGTTTTATTGTTAACCTCCAAAGTTTTTTTTTTTTTGGTGCCAGCCATGATAAGACATAATGTGACCAAAATTGTTCACAGTAGAGATGTGAAATGTCTAATGTACACACCATCATACCGAAAGTCCCTGTACTTATACGTAATTAATATAAACACAAAAATTCAAGGAATGCGTACTGATTATAATTTTTATTTAAGTGCATTTGTGTGCACTTGCTGCCTTGAATAATACTTATTGCATGCAGCTGTGTGTGAAGGCACATGCACTCTTTTCATCATTATGATGATAATGAAGTAAAATCAATTTAAACACTACCAAAATAGACTGTCAAGATAGTGAGCAACATCATGACAGGAGAAATTGTCCTGGTTATATCTGTAACTCACTTTCCCAGAAGGAGGGAACAGAGACGTGTGCACAGTGTGAGCACACAATACCACCAAAAACGTAACCTTCCAATGTCCCCAGGCCCTTAAGTTAACAAAATAAGGGAATAATTTAGAATTTAGAGGGTCGTATATTATCCTTTTACTTAGCTAACTGTAGTCTAGAGTTGGGGAAGCGTGCCAGTCCTAAAGGGGAAAGATGCTACGGAGGCTACCTGCTACCCAGTGGGGAGACCTGGTGGAAATATATGCATGTGGGCTAGCCCTATCAGGGGGAGCGCTACATATGATAAGCTGGTTAGCGGGTAGGGAAGACATGGGTGCGGCTGAAAGGGGGAACACTCCGTGTCTGAATGACGCATATGGGATTGCCAACAGGTATCACACATAGCTGGCACCGATCCCCAGCATGCAGGTAGACAGAGTGGGCATACCAGACATCGTACTGGGCAGGGCACTTCACTCCTACGCTGAGTCGGATGTTGGGGGCCTTGGAGGAACTCTCTAGGGTTTGCCAGATGGGGAACTCACTAAGCAGAGCAGAAAAAGTGCATGCATTTCTGGTTAGGAAGAATGGCGCAGCAAGCACTGTTGGACACAGAGCTGAGTTTTCTCCTGATTGACCGGAATCATCCAGTAATCAAGAGGAAACCAGCTGCACCCGAAGATTATAGAATCTCATGAATGTGTTAGGTGTCACCCAGCCCACAGCTCTACAGAATCTGTTAGATAGGTGCCGCGTGCTAATGCCCAAGAGGAGGCAATGCTCTTTGTTAAGTGTGCTGGGGACACGGCTCGCCCTGGCACTGATAAGCGAGGGCGATGGCATCAACTATCCAGTAGGCCAACATCTGCTTTGATACGGCCATAACAGAAAAAGAGATGCTTAGAGGCTTATGCTTTAGTGCGGTCACATCAGATCGCAGTGTACAAACAGGATGCAGCAAAGAAAGGGCTGGGTCTTTCAGGATCGATCAGGAGGGTTGGGAATCCAGAGGCATTTTCGGTCAGTGAATTGTGCAGGGAATTCGGGCCGGCCTACTCTCACGTTATCCTGAGACCCCTGCCCACCTACGTGCCCAAGGCAGGACACAGCAAAGAAAGGGCTGGATCTCCACAGGCAGCGCTTGCAGGTTCGCTACCTGGTCCAAAAGTAGGCCTGAATTCCCGGCCTCCGGATTGCTGACCCTCATGATCGATGCTAACGTGATCAGCAGAGCTGTCTTCATGACCAGAAATGTTAAAGATATTAAATCAAGTGGCTCAGACAGACCTTGCTGCAGACCGCTGGGGCTATAGAGAGACCCCAAGAGGGCATGAGATGGGGGGGGGGGGGGGGGGGGAGATTTAATTTTTCATAGTGAGCAGAGATGGCAGCAATGAAAAACCTGCAGTGACAGCCCCTGCTCCAGCAAACTGAAGGATCACACTGATCTGGCATGTTTAGGGTGAAGCACACCACTTCAGGGCAAGGCATGCCTCATAGAGGGTGCTCTAGCCTGAGTGATAGTGTTAACCACTGACAGTGAGTTTGGAAACTCAAGGAGGCGCACAGAGGTGCAACAAGCAAGACCTGTTCCTCATCATCCCTCCCAAGGAGGCTCATTGGGGAAAAATGGATATTGCATATTTACTGAAAGCCAGCGCATCTATGTAGAGCAGGCAAAAAAAGCAACTGGCAACAAGCAAACTTTCAAAGGTAACAGGATGACCTGGGCTTCTCTGCCCATATCGGCTGGATCATGGTGGGGTGGAGTCTTCATTGTCCCAGGAGCATGAGCTGCCATGAGAGCATTTCGGCTGACATGGTTGAGCTCAGCCGGAATATGAATGACATGCAGCAATTTTCAGCCACGTGACTCCAGAGGAGCAGATGGAGAGCAAGCTGAGACATGCGGCGGGAGCGCATACCGCCCATACAGTTGATATACACTACTGCAACCATGCTGTCTGTCCTAACAAGCAAGTGTTTTTGTTTCAGCACCGGTAGAAACCGGTGAAGAGCAAGAAACACTGCCAACAGTTCCAGGTAATTAATATGCCAATGCAACTGAGGTCCGGTTTACGAACCTGCTGTAGTGATCAGCAGTAAAGTCAGGAACTTCAGTTGTGGAAATTAATTTCCAACATGAACAAATGCTGCAGAGTTAACGCTTAACTCTGGCCCTTTTGTTTAAGCTTATCTGTAAGAGTGGCAATGGAGATGGTGAAGAACTATTTGTCCTTTGTTCTTCTGAAGGACAAAGGTGTTAAGAGGAACTTACAAAACGGCATCTTGACCTACAGATGTGGCTACTGAGAATGCGCGAGTAAATGAACGTGAATACGTGTAATGCTGCAGTGTTCCACTGTACCACACAAAATGCTCCAATACAATAAAGACATGACCAGCAGGGGCCAGTTATGTAACATAATGAACATACTGAACTGATATAGCAGCGCACACACGGAGAAGCGCAAAGGAAATTAAATAGGCTAATCATGATTGTCTCATCAATAGTATCATTGAGTTTTTAATGATGGTTTGTTCACTGAAAAATACATTTTCAAAATGTTGTGGATCTGTCATGTCCTCGGTTTGATCATCTGGGATATTTGTTGTTGTTGTGTCAGTATTGTCTATGTGTCTTTCCTTAGCATGTTTTGATCACTCGTCACATGCCTTCTGTTTGCTTTCTACATCCCCGCCCATCCTCCTATTTATGTTCTATCACTCTATTAAGGTAATGTCACCCACCTGTTCTATCCATGTATTTCGGATTCTTATAGAAAATAAAATAAAAAGCTATAACAATTTAGTCACATATAATACTAATAAATTAAAGGCAGTCTTAAGCCATTTTTATTTTTATATTTTTTTTACAAAGGATCTAAATATTTTGATCTGAAATCTGAAAAGATTTCAGTTATTTTCTAAAAAAACAATAAACAACAGGAGTTTTTATTAATTTTATACATTTTTATTAATCAAATCACGCAAAACTGATAATTTGGTAATTTCAAACAATATAGCCATCTTGTAGCCTATAGGCTAGCAGTGAAACCACATTTTTCCTGTCATCCAGTACTGTACAGATTTGCAAATGGATTGGAAAAAACTGCATGTAAAATTATGTTTTATATCTTCAAACAAATGTTTGCATAACTGACGGTAAAATATAGAAATCAAATTTTAAATATAGAAGTTTATTAGAAGGATAGCATATCATTTAATATTTTAAAATTTAATTCTTTGCTTTGGGGATATTTGAGTTGCGCCATTCTGAAATATTTAACAGTATTAAGTAGGCTATGATACATTTAGGCTATTTCCTAAATGCGTTTATTGTGGATATAGCTGCTGCAGCAAAATATATATATTTTTAACGACAAACCTGAGCTCCTGAAACACTTAACGGTTTCCCTTAAGATAAATTACACCTTAAGTGTCATAGGCTACCCAAGTGGAAATCTATGTTTTACATAGGGCTCTCTGGAGCATTTTTTTGCTGAATGTTTGACGGTGTCTGCTGAAACGAAGATGTTATAAAACACGATGTTACAGAGTTATTGTCTGAAAAAAAATTGTTTTTATTTTATGGGTGGTGTGCGTCATTGTCCCGCCATTAGTGGAGAGACCACTCGGGACACGAAGCCAACCACAGTCTGTCAGTACGTAAACGAATAGCCTAATGCCGTTAGTTTCATGATTATGCGATGGTGTGCTTTATCTGCGTAATTCGGATTTCACTTTCTTCTTCCCACTGAAATGGGGTATGTTTCCCAAACAACGACGAACCCGCGGCTGAACTACCATAGTACGATGCATCGTTTAGGAAAAGAACGATGTAGTTGATGAGTGTTTTCCAAAACCATATCTTCTCTGTCGCAGATCCATCGTTTGAACCACGTTAGTTATAACTTTAAGTGTCCATAATGACACTGTAACCGGGGTTGAGTAACAACTTCTTTAGAGAAAATCCCCATAACGTTTTTTGTTTGCAAATTATATTGTTTGACACGCACCATAGGCCTAGGTTTCCTTTACAATTATTATTGAGAATATTCCAAATTCTATTTTAAAACATAAAACCACTTACAAATGCTAACACGTATTCTAATTTCATATATAAAAATATAGCCTATATATATATATAAATATATAGCCTATATACATATAAATATGACAAGAAAAAATAAATATGACAAGAAAAAATAAATATGACGAGATCTCATGAGATTAAAGGTGAAAAGTTGTCTCGTGAGTTGTGATGTTATGATGGAGCGTGAGGGTGAAATTAGCACTAAAGATTGGAGGCAGGATTGGATTTGAACTGCAAATCAGGTGCTTTGCACAAATCTGGCAACCCAACCCAGTATGGCCTCGGAGTTGCGCGTGTCACTCGGCTGGCAGGTAAGAGTGACGTAGCCACTTTTTTTTTTCACCGGAGTACAACTGCAGCCACACACACATTAACCATGCTTCATAACCATGCGATGGAATAGCACTTTAGATATGCTGAAAGTCATAATCGCCGTAAACACAAATGGAACTAAGACGTGGAGTATTCCTATTTCATTCGCATTATTGAAGTGCAGCACAGACATGTAAAGACCTGAATCAAACTATTAATATCGTGAAGGACTTTTAGCCATATTTTGTGACAGGACATACACACACAGCTGTTTGACACTATTCTCTGACCCACCGAGTCAGTGAAGTACCACAGATACACACATCTCCAAGCGCGCACGCACACACACACACGCACACACACACACACACACACACACACACACACACACACACACACACAGTTAACTCCTCGAGACTCGTCACATCATCATTACCGAACACATGTTTATGCTGTCCGGGAGATGCTGTCTTTTCATTTGGCAAGCGGTATTAAATTACATTAAAACAACAACTCCCTCCTATCAGTCCTTACTTCAATGTCACATCCAGTACCTCAGAGTGAGTCAAATAAAAAAAATGAAATTTTAATGGAAAAAATTAAGTACCAAACATTACATTTTTTTTAAGCTCAATTTGTGGAAAGGAGTTTGATTTCTCATGTGAGGTCAGTCAGTAGAGTTTATAGCTAAATATTTTGCAGTGTTTGCATATAATTGATTAAAATAGAAATAAAATACCATTCATTGCAATAAAAAAAAGTACCTAAATTGTTTTGCATTGTTTTTTTTTTGTTTTTTTCAGTTGATTAAAAATCTATTTTCCTTTCATATATAAGGAAATATTTTGCTAATATTTAAAATTAAATGTAAAAAGACTATTTCCCATTCACATATAAGCTAAATATTTTGCAGTGTTTGCATGTCCTTTACGGCATATAATTAATTAAAATAGAAGTAAAATAACATTCATTACAAGTTGGTTTAAAAAAAGCCCCTAAGTAGTTTTGCATTTTGTGATTTGTTTTTTAAAGTTGAATAAAAGACTATTTTCCATTCATGTATTTCATCATCGAAGATTTAAAAAAAATAGTATAAAAATCTCGTCTCAGTCGGCGCAAATAGCCTAGTGGTTAAGTGCACTGAAATTTAGCATGATGTTGCTCACAGCTACCCAAGTTTGATTTCCGGTTCGAGGTCCTTTGCCGACCCTTTCCCTCTCTCTGCTCCCAATACTTTCCTGTCTGTAACCACAACTGTCCTATCTCAATTAAAGGTGAAAAAACCCTTAAAAAAAAAAAAAAAAATGAATAAAATCTCATCTCGTCTTATGGAGTAGGCGTCTCGTCACACCCCTAATATATATACACATACATACACACAGTTTATTAAGAAATGAAAATAATAATAATAATAAAAATAATAATAATATGTAAATATCCTATTGTTTTTTTTTTTTTCAATTTGTCATAAGGGCGTGGTAACAAAATAAACAAAAAGAATGAATAACATTTAAGGTGTCATTCAGCGGCCAAAACAAAATGGCAAAACACAAATTGTAAGCCAAAATAAAATTACAATATTCACGAGTGAAGTCTTATAGTTAACTGCATGATCAAAAATAAATCAGTAGCTTGGCCTATTTTAAACAGTTTTTGCTGTTAATGACAAAATCATCCATCGTGCCAGTGAAGTTTCACTTTGATTATTTTAATCAAGTTGTTTTGCCACAATAAGCCAGACAGGCTTTCCAAACTTAACATTTTTAGCACTGAGATCGCACGTCTGCATTTTACTTTGTGAACTTTGTGAAATGTTTGAAGAAAGAGACGCTCTGGACATTTTTAAAGGTAAAATGCTTATTGGATTTTTTTACAAGTGAGTAGATTAACTAGGTTAACTAGGCAGGTTCGGGTAATTAGGCAAGTTATTGTATAACGATGGTTTGTTCTGTAGACTATCGAAAAAAATATAGCTTAAAGGGGCTAATCATTTAGACTTTAAAATGTTTTTTAAAAAATTAAACACTGTTTTTATTCTAGCCAAAAAAAAACAACAACAACGAATAAGACTTTCTCCAGAAGAAAAAATATTATCAGACATGCTGTGAAAATTTCCTTGCTCTGTTAAACATCAAAAGGAGGGCTAATAATTCTGACTTCAACTGTATGTATATATATATATATACACACTACCAGTCAAGTTTTTAAATACCAGT